>LUCH01001491.1:0-28468 GCA_013368495.1 Paragonimus heterotremus
GCTGTGTAACCAAAGAACCACCGTGCCGTACTATATAGTGCCTGCTTTACGAATGGTCTGTGGGATTCGGGACCAGCAGCCGTCGAGGTCATTGCCACGAAAACCTCTGGGCTTTTTGGTAGATATACTTCACCCGGTCAATTTTTCTTCAATCGGTCTTTGGAGCCGGTGAAGTCATCGCCCAACAAAGATAGGCACTGTGTAATAATGGGTCACGATATGGACTGTGTCAAAGTATATGCTCCATTCAGAACGACGGTCTTGTTTGTACCCACGTTACACATAACTAGTAGTTATATGGTTTACCCAAAGCCGGGTCTGTTTGGGAGAAAAGAAGCTCTAGGTGAAATGGTAACGCTAATGATGTCACGAACTGGTTAAAAATGAATTATGTACTCTGCACAGGTACAATTTCTGCCCAACAACAAGCAAACACCATGAATCTACCAGAAACCTGTCAAGTAATCTAGACCCGTAGTTATCAGTCGGGCTGATCTGAGCGTCTATAACTCGTACCAAAGTAGCTGTCATAGGAATGTGTTTCATTCTAAACCGTGTGGTTTTATCGGCAGTAATGGAGTCTTGAGAGAACTACTGCTGCCATTACTTGGACCATAGGTAGATGATGAGAACTATTTGGAGGCTTTTGACTCTAGGATTTGTCTTAACAGTGCCCGCCAAGTGGACGTCAGACAGTGTATTCATGACGGGAAGGCGGTTTGTTAATGTATCCGTGTTTGTTGCACTGAGAACCGCACACAATCTAGCCTAACTTACAGTGGCAACCGTGTGGTCACCGTGGAAGCGTCCAACCATTATCTAGTAAACATTGCTTGTATCACTGGTTTGACACGGTGACTACTGCCTCGGATTCAACCTCCTGGCGTATAACAGCCGTCGACTTTCGACGAACCTGTTGTCCATGGGACGACAGCAAACAACATGTCTACTTCACAGTGCAGACGTGAAGTGCTCTTTTGTCTGTCCTCCTCGCTGTACGCAGCAGGTTTGGTTGATATAATACGGAACCAACGCTTTTTCAAAATGTTCATAGTTTCAGGCAGGATGAGATGATATAAAGACGGGAAGAATTTAGAAAGGAAACAAGTAAAGTTCAGAGCCAACGTCTGCAAATAAAATCCTTTAACATAAAACAGTGGTTAAAGGACAGTAGATCCGAACTATTGCCGTGTATATGGACAAGACTACTAAATTTCCTCTAGCTGATTACACAGATGTTCAGCAAGCAGATTTTTCCAAAACTCAAAGAGATAGTCCGTCGGACGCAAGTGGTACAGTCAGCGTGATCAGCCCACAACCAAATTACCTTAAATGATCAGCAAAACTCACATGACAGTACATCGCACCCAGGCCTTGTCTGTTCCTGTTAGTTAAAATATTGTTACTACTTGAAACTTCATAACACAGTACTGACTTGAAATATATTTACTCTCAACTATCCTGAAGGGTGGGTTTGTCGCAGTCTGACAGGCCAGTGTAAAAAGATCACAAACAAGTGCACTGTCTACGTTCATCTAAAGGTTTTTGACACACTCTGATAGACGCCCATTCCCGTGGTTCTTGAGATCGTTTGGCTGTGAGTGATGTATTGTTCATCTCTCTCTCAATGTGCTAGATGCCTATACTGTTTATAAGCAAAAGGAGTAATTCTTCAGTTCCCACTAACTTTTCTGCCGGATTTGTTGAGCACAGGACGTCCTGGCACAGTTACCCCGTAAGTAATGTGGTCAAATATTAGAAACTTGTGCCAACTTTATTCTAAGTAACTTCAGTGCATCAGAATGTATTGTCGTTATCTTACTGTGATAAAAAATTTCATTTGTGTTCGGTTACGTTCACTTGTTGAAAATTACCATCCCTTAGTTTCTGCTCCTGATAGTTTGAAAATTCGAGAGTTAAGTGGTTCTCTAGTGTACCAGCTACACCGTTTTTACAAGTCCTGTTTCTACGTCTATATGTGATTTGTCGATATTTCGGATGCCGTGCTTGAGCATGCTGGTCGCTTACAGCGTGGACATCACAATGTCATGGATTAACTATTATATCTACTTCTTAGTTAGTTAGTAGTGTAATTTTAAGCACACATTTGCACAGCCAGTTCGCCTATGAACTAGTCTCTACCATAATCAGAAAAAGTGTGTAACAACAATGGTGCTGAAAGTGCAATTGGACATCTATTGTGACCAGTGAAAAGTGTACGACCATCCCAGTTCGGTGCATTGACAAGGTAAGTGCAAAAACAATCGTGCTATTAGACAATCACTCTGGTCTTGACAGAAAGTGTTCATTGCGATTCGATAGCAAGTCCGCACTTTCACTTCACTAGTTCATTGGTAACTATATCCTCACGTAAATAGTTTCCAAACACATAGGAAAATACATCATCAGATGCCGAAGACTTCTGATGAATTGCACGTCCATTATTCCTTTTCCTTCAATAAAGCCTGGTTACTTGCTTTTACAACACTAACAATGGTTACTCGAGAACCGACAATGATTGACTGGTCAGTAACAAGCAGACTTCTATTACCGTTACAATCTCTGCTGTTTTTTTCTACCCATGTAACTGGATAACTAGATTTTCAAAACATTCCACAACTATTCACCTGCATGTAAGTCCAGTTGTTTTCGCGCTGCGAATTTGTTTTCAATTTCGCTCATCTTAAACTTTTTTCTCTTTTGTTGCGCTAACACTGTTTTATCCTCAAAATCACTTGTACTGTTTAACCGACAAAAGATCACAATATAATTTTGTACCATCCTTCTCTCGGTGTAAAAATATTTCCCTTTGATTTCACACATCTTTTAAACTTTTGTATGTAAGTTCTTTGAACTAATTTGTCAGCTAATGAAACGAAAGACGATCGTAACAATGAAACTTGAGAGTCAGTGAGAGGTGTTCACAGCTATACGACTTCACCTCACTAGACTCGAGCATTAAACATTTGATTACCAACTCCGTCTCCTAAGTACGTGGAGGTATCTCCTTAAATTCATACTAATAGAATTGTGGTTGATTTAGTTCCCATATGTCTCTCTTTCCCTGGTATTAGACTGGTGTACACGTAAAGTTGACAATGTTGATATCTACAACACGAAATGACACAGTATCTTTGTAACAAAAAAGGGGAATTGCACATTTCACACAAATACTACCACGTGGTGCATGCAGATGAGCTTACTTGGTGTGTGCGGCTTTAATTGCTACAGAAGGCAAACATGAAGCCATCAAATGAAAATACAGTCTAGCAAATTGCACAAATAGATTTGGATCGACATTGTGTACTATGTTTTAACACATATTTACTCAAGACAAACAGATGATTGTAAATTTCAGAATTCAGTCCTCAGAACCGAACAAACAGTCGGACTTGTTCAAATGAGCAGACGAATAATCAGCCGGAAGTCCAGATCTACTGATTACATCTAAGAATTTCTTCTACATCAGATAAAATATGGACTTTTCTTGACCATTAAAGAACACTAACCCAAATAAGTTCAGCTGTGTGGCAAAGGGTTTAGTAACACTCCAATATATGCCCTCGAGTACTCTGATAAACCAATGACGTATTGGTTTACTCTACGCCATTAAGCTGGTATTAGTTTATTCCATTCTGGTTTTCTACGGACACGTAATAACAGGTGTGAACTGTCTGAGGGAAGTTCCTTGTAACTGTTTCCCTGAGTATTCGAACACAGGCTGATCAAAACTCATAGCATTATCGTTAGAACCGATAAAGTATAGTATTACTTAAGGTGAAGCGGTCATTATAGTAGCCGTTTTCCAGTTATATTGAATAAGGAGCGTAGCCCCCGGACTTTTACAACGCATGAGCTTCGAAGTTATAACGAATAGAGGTATCAAATCACCCCGAAAGTCAGATTACTTATGGAGACGTTCATACTAAAAATAATCACACTATTGCAGCTGACTGTTGGAGTATCACCCAGCATGTACAACAAAATCTGAAGTTCCGACCTGACTGGAAAGTCCTTGTGGCAGAGCTATCGTTTGGGTTCAAAAGGCGGTAACAGTGTCGTCTTCGGAGACCAGCAGTCAGCGACGCATTTGTTATATCTTCTCTTCATACGACCAGTCAACATGAATACTATTCCCACGCCAAAGTGGTTGAACATCCAGGTGTGGTGATTCTGTCATGTTCTTTAGGTGGTCATTAGTTGAGTGATCAACACGGTTGTCACTTAAAAGCTTGGTCTGAGTCCAAGTCTCTGCATTGACGGAAGGCCTCTAACGATGTGGAAATTGGCTAGAGAGTTTATCTAGATACGAGGACTGCGATCAACTGTAAATGAGATGCAATTCAAATCAACCACAACTTTGACTACACATCGAGAGCCGTAAGATATATCACCATTGTCGAATAGTAGACGGAAAGTCAGTACCTAAGTTTCATGGACAACACGGCCCAAACTTGTATTCCTCCACAACGTTTTCCTTATCGACACGGCAATTTCTAATTCCTTTGTTTTTTGCACCACACAACTCAATTGTTTAGCGACTGACAGGCAAGTGGTTAACTGTGAGGGATCAGTTCTAATGCAGAGATTCCACTTGTTGGTAAATTGCGCAGTTTCTCCTATTTTGACAATTGCATACACAAAGGGCTGGATATAAATGACCCCTCGTATTTCGCTTTGTTCTGTTTGAGGCAATAGGTTTTCTGACTTAGTTTATCGACTGTTTATAACTGTGAGGTGTTATAAACGTTTAAGGCAATACATCAGGTTACTGATAAAACACATTATGTTTCGGTAAGGTGTCAGCTATCATAATAGAACTACTGCAATGGATATTAGAAAATGGGACATGGACTGTCGAAACAAATGTGATTTGGTTCACATATAATCACATCTTGACAACATAAACTGCGGTTACATTGGGAAGTAAATTATTCTCACACGAAGACATCTGTAACCAGAATGACGGAAACTAGATGGTACCAAATTTGCCAAAGAACGAAAGAAAGGTTATCTTAGATTATTTATTCTCGGTCAAACACTGAGAAAGCAAACTCATTAGAAGATGAGTTATGGGCGGTTAAACACCGATTATATTGCCAAAACTTTTCTTTGAAGTAGCCAGGTAGAATTTAAGTACTCCGAATTTTCTACAGAAACATTGATAACAACATGGTCATACTCTTGCACTGTAAAAAGTACTTTTATACAGTTTCCAGATTGGTAAACTCAAACGTTACGGACATAATCAAAAAATGTTGAACTCTCAACTTAATGTGTGTAAAAAAAAAGCTGGATAATAAAAGGGTGTACAACAGCGAGTTCGGTAGAATTATTTTACAAATTTCGAATGCTTCAAAATCAGACATTATGCTTCGGATTGCTGGCGTGTGTATTAGCCAGTCTGAAAGTGCTTGCCCAAAGAGTGACCGGTTGTCGTCCATGATATGTCTGAAACTCACTAGACATATGGTCTTTAAGATGACTAACGTGCGATCTGATAGTATATCTGATGAGTGAAAACACTTCATATTCACAGACTTCAACCAGCGAATGATCAGACGATCGGTTATCTCTGTATACGCTGCGGAATGCGGTAAGTGTGTCTTAATTCTACCGGTTTGCTTGCGCAAAACGTTGACACGCAAACGTTTGTTCAGGTCATTCCGTTCAACTTAATCCGTGTCACAGTTCAAGGTCATGCTTGAACAGTGGCCACCGAATAACTAACAGAATTACAGTTAGATGAACAGACACTAAGGTGTATCAAGTCACGTAAGTCCAGACTGCAGAACATCTACAACACCTCGTAGATGAAATCATACGAAGCTCGATAGGATTATGAATATGATGGTTTGCCAAATGGTATCATTTGATTCAAACTAAAAACCTTGCCTGTTTTGCACGACGTCGATAAAGTTCACTGGATAGAAACAATATAATGAGGCGATAATACTTTAAAATTTATATAAAGGCGACAACTACTAATAATACCTTAGACCGTCACGCAGACACCTTCCTGCAGAACACGTAAACATCGGTAGCTTTTTATTTTGCAACGGCTGAGCGAAAATACACCTCCCTGCCCTGAGTGGAATGTCACCTCGCTCTTGTGGCCATCGGCAAGACCAATTTGCCAGCTTCATTGGAAGTGATTGCGGACTGCAAATCTTGTAAATGTTCATGGTCAAGCCTAAACGTACTAGGCTACCGAATGAAAATTCAAAAGATCATAGTAATAACAATGCTGAGAATTACTCACCTTATGGAGGATTCGAACCATATTCACCGAAAACACTCATGTCTGTGTTCAAGCAACCGGAAAACATTCAGATTTTCAAGCTAAACGAGTGCTTGTTTTAAAAGCAGGAGATTTCGGTGTTGAGTAAATTGAACATCATTCATAACTGACCACAGTTGTCTAGTTCCCACAGGTTGATCCTTCAACTCCTTCCAAAAAGAAACACTAGGCGCGAGTTTCGCTATTGTGGGAGCTCGTCAGTAGTGCATGTCTGTGTTTCAGTTGGATACAGGTACTTGACCCCCGTCATCCGGTGTGATCTTGAGTTATAGTCATTTCCTGCTACTTGGGCGAACACTGATAATGATAACCAACCCACACCAGGTACCCTCAAATATTTGTGATCGAATGGGGGATTTTACCCAATCGAGTTACGTAATGTTTAGAATGCATTAAGCTCAAAAGAAAAGCGATTTTAAACGTGTATTGGCGAGCAAAATCATCATTATCACCATCACTCCAACAGACTAGAGCTTCATCAGAAGGCGCTGTGGCTCGAATCGCAACTCATCTCAGCAGTAGGGTGGAATATCCCACAACAAGAAACGTTACTCAAAAGGTTATGAAGTGATATTAATGAGAGTAAACGAAGACTAAGCGGAGGGACTAGAAATTGCATGGATACAGGTAGGTCACTGACTGCCGCAAACTAACATTTCGAATAGCGATTCTAACCAGCGATTTGAATGACCACGAGGGCCACAACCAAGCAGGAGACACCTACCCACTTTGCTCAGTAGAGCAGTCAGGATCTTCATGCGTCATGATCAAGTTGTTGCTTGACCACCACGCGGTTTTACCCAATTGTTGGTGGCCTCAGCATATAATGCCCGGTAAGGTAAACGATCAGATGGCATACGAAGTACGTGACCCAACCATCGGAAGCTGTGTGCCGTGATTAGTTGACCAATTGATCGCACGTCACGAGCGTTTTGGAATACGCGCCAGCGTACGGCCACATTGCTCACGCGATCAGTCGACTTGATATGGGCTATTCGATGCAGACAACAATGATCAAACACAGCAAGCCTGTTGATATGTTCTTTGCGAACAGACCACGTTTCCAAACCATACAGCAAAATAGAACGTACACAAGCATTATACATTCTTCCTTTCAAAAATAACCGGGGGTCTTTCGGACGCCACAAATGACGAAGGTTGGCGAAGACAACTCGTGTCTTCACTATCCTCGCTGATATCTCATCAGCAATATTACAGGCTGACGAGATTTTGCTACACAAGGATGTGAAGATGTCCATAGTCTCAAGTGGAGAAGGTAGGAATGGGAATGACTAAGTCTTGCAGCAGTACTTTACATTCTGAAGGTTCGAGGTGCATCCCATACAAACTAACCCGGTCACTCACCTTATCGAGCATGATCTGCATGTCTTCCGCAAAGGGGCTGGGTGAAACAATATCATCCACACACTCCAGATCAGTCAACCAAGCGCCAGGAAAAGGCCCAGCGCCAATTCCACTGGATCCTTAGGACAAAATTGAACAGGAAGGAGGAGTTTGGACACCTTTAACGAACACCATTAGAAGTGACAAACGCCCGTGACAGTTGTCAGTAAACTGTCACCCTGTTTGCAGAGTAAGCATAGAGTGGTCTCAACAGATTCATGTAAACTAGTGGCACTCCCTTGTGAAGTAAGCAGTTTCATAGGAATTTGCGAGCAGTCAAATCGAAGGCAGCCTTTAGATCTAAAACCACCAGGACCGTCGGCTGTCTGTAACAGTGCCGATGTTCCAAGATCCGTCGCAAGGTAAAAATGTCATCAACGAACTCACAGCCGGATGGGACGTCCGCTTGTTCCTCACGCGTCAGATTTTCTATGGGTTTAGTGAGCCGACGTATGCTGAGGTTAGTGAGTAACTTGAACGTAACAGACACTAGACTGATATCTCTATGGCTGCCTCATAGACTTCGAACCGCACAGGGAGGTCTCCGTGTAACGTAGTGCCTCCTATTGAATTGAAATGCGGTGCTCAAAGTATAGAGCCGGTGAGTTGCACACAGCCGCAGCAATTTTTTCTCATTGTCACTAAGTTGTGCCCGGACACAAAACATACCTCCCAGACACTTCTGCTCCGGAGAGAGATGATCAACCTGAGCATTAAAATCGTCCGCTTGTATGATATCCGAGTTTTTGGTCTGTCTCAGAAGATCAGTGAGAGCTTCATAGAATGCATCTTTGACAGCATCCGAACAGCCGTGCTCTCACTGGAATCCAGTAAAGTGAACATTACTCTGCTCCAGAACAGTATGATTTCTACTGTAGCTTGACCACAAGATTCAGCTTTGTCTTTATCATGGATCCTACGAGGGAAGCCCTTGAATGGACAGGTATCTAGAGGTCGGCTTAAGTGAATAGCAGCTTTAGGGTCGTAGACTCGCGTCTGTAGCACGCAGCACACATCAGATTTGAGAGATCGCTTGTCAGAGCAGCTTGCTGACTAACTTGCCAGAGAGTGTAGATATTAAAGGGGCCTGTGTTTTGGCTTTAGAAAACAATCACTGACAAAAGGTATGTGGAAGGCAGAAAACTTAGAGGGTAAAACACATGAAGATGGGCGTGATGGGTGAATAACGTCAGTGTTGCGGGAACGTTAATGTTTGATACTTGCCGGTTGTTTGTGTCGCGGAAAGGGGTGGTTTGAGGAATTCCATTCCGAGTCTGTGACTCAAAAGTCATATATGTGAGACTACAAGATACAGGGTTTTCTTGGGGGACCATACTCGGAGCCACTGATTGACAAGTCTGATTCACCTGGCAGTGAAAGTCTTTCCTAACATGAACGCGTAATGAATAAGATTCTGATGTCTGATTATGATCATCACTGCGCGCATTGGATCTATTCGAAGCACTGTGAGGTTTTTGGATTATACCCCACGTATTTCGACTGTACTGTTTTATACACCGGCGGTCACTGTCAACCGTTGGGTGGTCGGAGGGCTCTTTGATTTAAGGTATCTTTCCTGAACGTCTTCCTCCTGATTTGGAAGACACCAGTGTCACAACTACAAGAATAATGTTGTTCTATGCTCATAGGACCATGTCTCTCCACCTGTGTACTCTTACGCGATCAGTAACGCGAGATACAACCACGTAAGTGCATCTGTTTTTTGTATGACTGCTCCCCTTTGGCCTTTCTGATAAGGTTGCATGTGAAAGCTCCACAGTCCTAGTGAGCATGAACCAACGGATAGATTCAGTGCACAAGCCGGACCATCATATCAAGATAGCAAATTAGTTCAGGATATAGCAGAATAGGTCAATCAGAAGAACCGATTTCAAACACAACAGTATAAATCATTTTAGTTCTGTTTGTCATTGACTGATTGGTCGAATGATCTAGGATCCTCAATATGGGACTTGCATGAAGTCTTCAGTGACGAGTTTTGCGCTTCAATTTTGATCGAAACGTTGGCTTCACAAGTTCGCTGTTTGAAGATAGTACCTGATCAGCACATGTATATGCGATATAAGCACGGGTGATTTACTTCTCCACCAACCTGACTGATGGGTTTAGATGGCTACCTAGCGATATCGGTTGATTAGGTGGCATTTAACAATAAAAAATATCCTGAAAAGTTTAGAATACAATTGTTCAACTTAAAGTGGAACGAGGTCGAAATTACAGATATCATGACAATTAGACTTGAACAAATCTGCAGGTCATTGAAGACTATTCTCGAGGACAAATTAATTGAGTGTTTGGTTTCTACGGCTTAGTTATTCTTAAGTAAAATAGACTACTCAAAGACAAATCATATTCAATAAGCTAGATGACCTTAACGTTGTTGGTGCAGGTGGTATGAAACAAAACACATCAACATAACTTGTAACATGGAAAAGTACAGCTGCTAATCATGTAATTGTTTGCGTTTGTCAAGCTTTGAGTTTGTAGTACGAGCGTCAATTTGGTCGATTTGACGACCGAAATTAATGCAGAACCCTGATGGCTATGAACCTGAGGTTATAGTGTTCCACTGTTTGATTGCTTCTTCAAATGAACACATTTGAGACCCATTTGCGTTTCTTCTCACACAATAAGTCGGCATTACTTGTCCACTTTATTCTGTGAAGTATGCTCCTCTTCGACATAATCAAAACAGAAGAAAAGACTGTTTGTTCCTCACTGACGTACACTCTAAAACAACTCCCCAAATTATTTCTTTTTTGCTTATTTCAAAATAATTCTAGATAGAGAATGTTAGGGTGAGTTTCGAACAGATATCGTGTATATTATAAAGCAGGATTCCTATCCAATCACTCACTGGTTCTAATAACATCCCTTGATTGACTCGCAAAAATGTTTAAGGGACTCAGAAACGGTACAGCAATGTGTGTTGAACAGCCTTGTCTTCACGCTCGTTAAAATACATAATCAGTACACTTGAATGAGGTTTCTGCGGTGTAACCCCTAAGTCAACATCGGACTCGTTTCTACACCGTTTCAACAGTTTCTGTTGTCAAACTGATGCTCCAAGGATTGCGCTAGAACACATGAATTGTGGGGGTAAGTTTTAGGTATGAACTCTGATCATCATGGAATTTAGGACCACAATATAAACTGTCCATGATTTGATCGCAAAATAACTTTTCTTCATTAAAGATCATTACGAGGTATCCTACAAGTTAACACTCAGGGATTGAAAATAGCAGGCATCATTTCGGAATTGATCAACTTATGTTTAACCCTGGAAATTTTATTACATTTCACAGCATGACTGTGTCGCACATCAGGGAAAGCTGTGAGCCCTTGGAATTTGTCAGTAACATACTTTCAGTTATACAATAGGTGTTTCCATACTAATCAGATGAATATTCACCAATATTCTGAGAGATCTCAAACGGATCAGAATTTAATGTGGCGTATTTCAACAGCCAAGATGGTTTACACTGCGTTTCAAGAAAACATTATTATCCTGGATGTCTTTTTCACTATAAGCCGGTCTAAAAAGGCATGACAACGACTGAGGGCGTGTTACTGGTCGGGTGCGCAGATGTCTCTATTTAATCGTCATTGTCCTCAAACGCACACCGATTTTTGGCCTCATATCTAACTCAGTTCTTTAGTAAATCTTTACGTTAAACGTGACATAGCAATCGATCCGTTGTTGTGTTTGACGACTCACAAAATTAGTGCCCGTTCCACCGATGTTTTTCTGTCCTGTGACCATGATTGGTTCATTCGGATTAGCAAGTTTCACAAGTCGTCGGAAGCCTTGCCGCGAGTCAATTTATTCAGTTGCACAACGTCTTACGTAAGATTTAAACTTGGCACAGTGCCGGGAATTATGGTTATTTTGGCATGGTGCAAAACCGGCTAGTAGGAAGCACGAAGAGTCTATTTTTGGAAGCACGTACACACTTTGGATACAACGTGTCTCCTAAGTGTTGCCGTTTACGTTGCAAACCTCTCTGATTGATAGTTCAAATTAATAAACCATTTGGACAATGCATTTGTTAGTGAACAGACAAAAGAGTGTACGTTTCGCAAGATATTCTTCAATCTTAAGCAAACAGCTGTTCGGAAGAGATCAAGAATCATCAGTTATGTTTAACTTCCCCCAATTTTACGTATAAAATTAAGTATGATCGATTTGGACGTTTATTTTGCCCTTTTGGTACACAACCCTTTTTTGGAAACATTATTCATAGTGAGTGAGTGAACAATGTTAAACCACAGGTAGTGTGTTATACAGAAGAAAAAAAGTCGGTAAATTGCTGTGTTGTCGAAATGCTAGCCTGTCGTTAAGTTAAAACGTACCGGTTTACATCACATGCTAGCATTGCAACACGCACACACCGTTCTAATAGTAGTACGCTTGGAATGCTGATCGTATCCCAGGTTATTTTGACAAAACCTGTCAGAAATCTATTGCAATATAGGTCTATTTTACAGATAGTTTATTATCATACATATAACAACGGTGTGTCCAAGTGTCTAGGTAGATTGAATCCCGTGTCATGAATTCGGATAAGACTTCACTCTTTACCTCGTGGAGTAAATAACGCTTGGAGATAAACGGTTTCTGTCAGGGGTTAAACTTCAGTCCGAGTTCAGAATTTTAGAAGAGTTTTTACAGAGTCACCGTTAGGGTGTTGCAAAAAAACATGCTGGTTGCTTTGTTCTTTTGGCGTTCTTCAAGTCGTCATTCAATACAGCTATACATAGTTCTTCGTTTTAAAACTGTTTGTTCAATAATCGATTTATAAAAAATTAAATTACAAAAATTCTGGACTTCAGCTTGTTTCAAACCAGTAGCAGAGGCACCATGTCTACACGTAGCTATTGCTTTACTATCTGAACTGCGAAATTACGTCGGAAGTTCAGCAGCTTCTCACTTGCACTCAGTTAACCACCATGTCACTTTGTCATAAGGAATCAACCAAGTGCTCCAAGAGATTAACTGTACAAAACACCCTGTTTGGATAGCCAACCTCCTAAATCGTTTTGAGGATTCCACACGACACATGATTAACAGATGAATCAGTTGAAACGTGAAATTTCTCCGATTACTTCTTGGCTTCATTGCTCACTCGGTAAAGCATTTGCTGCGTTCAAATATGCTGTTTCTATCGCCAGTTGCAATCTGGCCGAAGGTTAGAGTTTTTGTAACTGGGTCTATTCTTAACCATCGAATCCGCCGTATTACTTATCGGTAATCTAGCATTTGACTGCTTCCCATCGAAAGCAAAAATCTGAAACAGTTTGTAGCACTGACTATCAATCTCTATGAAGGTGTTTTGAAATTTTTTCCCTATGTTGCTGACCTTTTCGGTCTGTTAGTTGCACCATGCTTTGTTGAAACCAGCTCTTGTTTAGCAGGTAGCCACTACTTCCATGAAGAATGTCAAGTTTTGCTATCAAAGTCAATCATTCTTGAAGCACTCTTCAGCACATGAGTGAGAAGTGTTTCATTTTCTATTCCATCCACTTTTCGAGTGTGCTCATTATCAAACTCTAGCCCAGAAGGATTGCAAATTAATGTAGAAGTTAGGACCTAGGGAGAACAGGTGTTCACAGTCCCACCGTTGACTTAAAGTTGCTTATTTTCAGTTAAACCATGTCGATCACCAAAGGCCAAATCTCGTATGCATAGTTCGGACACATTTTTACCTAAATTCAGATGACCTTGACATTCTAAAGCAGACAACCTCTGGAAAACTCTGAAAATCAGTGCGTAGATTTAAATATAACCTTCACGGTAATCTTTTCAAAAACAGTTTGATTCTACACTGCCCATTTGAAGAATCAAAACTAATTCGAGTCATTGTGTATTCAAGGTCCTCTTCGTCAGTAAGATAGACTTTGTTGTTCTTTTAAGTTGGAAATTACCTCGTGGCACATAAGCGAGTTGAGATTTATGAAATATTCTGGGTGATACTTTCGTATGAGTGGTTAACACAGACATGCGTCGTGATTTTCACAGTGAAAAGTACTTTGTATTCGCCAGTTGTGGTGCGAAAACCATATCTGGAAATGGTATGTAATCGGTTTTTAAGTCATACCTTATTGACAAACCGTCGTTTGCCGTTACTAACAAATAATTCATTTTGTTTACTAATACTTCGGCAGTTTTTCATAGACTGTTCCCGTTTTTTCCCTAAAGGTGACAATTTTTAAAGCGAAGAAGTTTTTACCAAAGAATAATCTCAAAATTACAACAGATGTGAAGGCGTGATAAAAACTGACTGCTCCACAATTTGGAGGTGATCTAGTGTGACAAGGTTCCTTTTAGTTTTGACCTGAAGTCCAAATCTTTGAGTTAGGGATTGTGCTTTGTCTGAACTGGATGATGATGCTGCAGTAAAAAGCAATAGACTTGTTCAAAAATTGGTGGTTTTGTCATTTTTCGCTTCCCACGAATGAGTAGAACAGTACCACTTGCGGATTTTGGGAGAGGTAAGAATTTGTAGCTATGTAAAAGGAGTCTAAAAGAAGTCGTCTAACTGAAAACCGTGGTTGTAACTACGTTGCTGTTTTCGGAAACTCGTGAAAACTTAAATAAAACATAAACAGGAAAACTTATACACATCTGTGAGAGTGGCAATACTTAGGGTATACGTTAGAAGATGCTGCGTACACTTCAGTAGGGGATACATTGCCAAAGTTTTCATGGTACACTTCAGAGAATCAAGAAGGGTTTGTTGACATTTATGTGACAGCAGCAACGCTGAACATCGCTATTACCAAAGTACTACTAGGAACGACCAATATCACAGCCAAGGAATAAAATAAGCTGGACAGTTTCATAACGCACGACGATACTCCCCATTGACAAGAAGTTTTATGGGAATAGTCCAGATAAATGGAACGACTACTGACAAAAGTTGTTTAAGCAGCGCACTGTCAGCAGAAAAAGATCAGGCGGAAGTGGCAGTATGATGTTCTGGGGAGCTTTTGATTCATGTTAGAAACTAGAATAGTTGTTTTTTCTCAGCGTACACAGAATTTTTAAACGTGTGAACAAAAACGTTTCATTCAATTGCTGCCATTTATGAACCAGTAGTATGATAACCTGATAGTGTTGTGACCAAGAGAAGTGTTTGGCCTGCAAAGTTGATTACTCAACGAACTATTGTGCATATTAGGTTAAAACACAAGACCGCGAACACGTACACTCATTTGCACGGCTGACGTGCAATCACACACATTGAGTAGCAGTAAGTTGTCATTTATCCCGGTGGCACTTCCCCCATTGTGCGTACACACGACTCCAATTGTAGCTTTTGGTCTATCGACTTCCTGGCACTGAGGCTTGCCCCTATAGTTCCCAAATGTACGCACTATACTACTGACAAAAGAGGATGCCTGTTATGCAACAGTAGTATATTAGCAAGACGACTGTAATAAACACGTGGTTCGAGAAAAACGGCTGACTTCTAGGCAAGAAAAGAACTACGTTGACCTAGCCATCACCAAACTCCAAACACAACCTAAATAAAAATCTTCAGGGAATAGTATCCAGGAGTAATACAGACGAATTTGCTATTTTAAAGATAAAATGATGCTGGCCGTTCACCAAACATTAAACACTTTAAGTGAAACCGAGGAGGAAAGTTTAGTTAATGGCATAGGAAAAATCAGTGTTGAAATTGTGAAGCGAGAGAATGTCAAGAATTCTTTTAAATTCAAACTGTGACAACATAATAGGAATTGTCTTACAGCAGCCGGACAGCAATAGTTTTGTCGCTATAAATATTTCATCCGTATATCGCAAAATCCAGCCCATTCTCAGAGTTGTTATTTTTAACACCATTGTATAGAAACGGAATAGGCGCAGGCAAATTTATCGAAAGAACACTTCAGATGACAAGTGGCCTGGTGATTGCATGACGAACTTTATATCTAGTCATTTTTGCATCAAGAAATAAATTCACGGGTCCAATTAATCAAAATTTACGAACTAAAGACAGTCAGTTGAAAGGTTTGTCTACCAGTTTTTGTCGACAGATTTTGTACTTCTATGCCAGTTCATGTGCGTGTATGATTATAACTTACGTATGGTGTGTCGACTCCACTGTTTCACAACAGTACTAGAGATAACTGGCTTCCAAAAGACCCCAGACATTCTGGACTTATACCAATCACCATTGTTAAGTGATCGTAATTGTCAGTTATCTGTGTTTCAATAAAATGTTTGCGTATGGATTGTAGATCACTCAAAACCGATTGCAGCTGTCGCACTCCTATGGATGTTTTAATCAACCTCTTGCGAAACCAAGCACTACAGTCGAGTTGTATTCTTTTCGGGGGATCTTCAGTAATGTCTATTATTATCACCATAGAAACTAGTGGCAAGCTCTGACAAAGCAAAACTCCTCTATTTTGCCTCTTTTTGCAGGCGGCTGAGTGTAAATTCTATCGGAATGCAATAACTATGACCAGTTGTGAGTTATGTTCAACTAACATTATCCAGAATCCCATACTACTCACTAAAATAGGTATCATCGGATTAGTATCCTTTGTCTATCCATCAGTAGGCCCAGATGGCGAAATTTGCTGTGTGTGCCTGGAATAATGAAGGAGAGTTTAATATGTCGTAGCGTTGGTTCTTCATCATGTAGACAAGCGCACCTTGTCTTCGAAAGCAATATTGAGAAACAAACATTTGTGTCAGAAGACAATATTTTATATAATTAGCTGTTCAGAATACTTGGCTTCATGTATCAGACGTGAACGGCTTACGTTTGAAAAATACAGCTCGTACCAAGTACATGTAACACTGAACGTAGCCACAGATATGTTATCAGTCGCCTTGTACAGCTCAAAACGTGACGTACTCAGATCACATAAGCTGGATTATTTCACTGTCTATTATGCTTACGATCTGTAAGCATGCCTTCAGTCAGTTGTAACGTCCATTGATCGTATGTTTCACTCGCCCAATGCTCCGGCCCCGACTATAGGAACAATCCACTGTGTGTTGAATAGCAATTTCCGCACCCAACAAAAACAGTGATACAGTCAAAATCAGTTATCTTTACAATCCGATCGATTTCATTGGCGCAAATAAGTTCAGTGCACATTCTAATGAGTGATTGCAGGCAACTGGTAGTAAGTGATCGCCTACATTTTGTACGACTATTTTGATGCCAAATTCCCACGTGGTATCATGCAAAACACGTTGGAATACGCAAAGTGTGATCACTTCTAGTTAAATCATGATCACACTTGTCGTGTTTTTGTTCATCCGAGTGTGATACCGCAAGTGTTCCAGATTACCTGGCTGGATGGTAAGTTACTCAGACCAAATTATGCGGTGTTTGTACTCACTACCTCAGAACTATATAAAGTCGAATATAATGTAAGAAAGACTCTGAGAATGGAAAAGTTGGGGAAATCAAAGTAGCCCAAGAGGGAAGAGTTGTAGTAGTTTGTTTTAAAGTCTGATGACAGAACGAACGGCTTTTGTCAACCCGACCATAAGGTTTCACACAGAAACCCCATATATGACGGCCTCGAAGAAATAAAGAATCCACTAATCAAACAGTCACTGGCAGCTAAAAGATGCTCTTGAAAATGTGAACAGTTTACAACCCTAGTTGTGTGATCGGTCTGTGAAAATTGCCAAATAAGCAGAGGTTTCGCTTGCACTAAAGTGGTTCATCTCAATTTGGAAGACCGAGAAGTATCATTCCGATAAACAAAAGCAAATTATTGTAAAGTTTTTACCATCTGCTAAAGAAAGTGTACATGCATAAATACACTTCACAAACTGATGATGGGGCAATCCAATGTCTCCAGAGTGGTCACACAATGATAAAACACAAACAGCTTGCTCTTGGTACTCAACTAAATCAGGTCATTAACGGACACTGCCGTATGCGTTTCATTGAAGCCAGAAAATCATCACAAATTACCAAAAGACTACAAGTCTGACCATAATATAATGTGACCATATTTTTCTGATTAGATTACAGTAACCCTCTAAACACGACATACAATATATGGGTCACTTCAGCGTCGGAAGATGTTAACCCACGACAAGATGGGATCTCAAAGAAGCGCGAATCGATAGAATGCTTCCACGACAAACGGTGAGTAATGCAGAGTAGACCGGTGGTCTTTGTCACCTTGAGCGAATTCACATGATCAAACGAAACTACTTCTGCTTCCGTCATGATGAGACGTTTAAAGCAGATTAAACTTGGGAATTGTTAATTCCGAACCCCAGGCAAGTAACTCTGATATCAAGGCGGATGTTCAAATAAAATTGAAGATTCAGATGTGTTGACTGTGGTTTTTAGATTGATGCATCTCCCCGGTTGAACAAAAAGCCTCTTGCAAAAAGAGGCAAACATCCAATATACGAAAACTAGTCCACTTCACACAACAGAAAACGCTCTGTTCAGATATGACAGTAAAAACAATATAAACAACACTACACCATTGTGCTTGGTGTAACAACAGAAAGATGACAAATTAATCTTTCTTCAAGAATAAGTGCAGCTCGTTGTAATGCAGGAGTGGCCTTGCATCTGGTAAATATCGCAGATGGGATTTGGGAAACTTGGTGACAAGCTGAAATCATATCAGGATGTTATTGACACACGGAGATAGAACTGACTCAATGTTAGAGAAATAGTGAGCCTAGTTTAGGATTTGAAAGATAACCGATCACTTGCATACACCGTAATCGACAAACATGTATCAAGTATACAGTGTGGCGAACAAAATTACAGCTCTTGTGTGAACTCCAAAAAAATCCATCTGTGTTATTTACATTACAGGGGCAATTTCCCGGCAAGTCATAGACTTCATCCAGGTGTCTCATGTAAAGTAACGTATCCGAAACGTTGCAAGGTTGCGGGTGTTAAACTATCCAAAGTAAATTTCCGATTCAAACATAAGTAGAAGTAACTGGAGCAAACCTGTCTACCAAGAATACACAATCACTAAACTTGGTATCACTGTGGGCACATTAAAAGTGATCCTGGAACAGTTCCAACCATAAAGAAGAAAACTTACCAAACAGATTCACTCTCGTCTAAGAAGCACTTATATAGGCTGCTTATGGCTCTGGGTCCTTCTGTTGTCTTCGGGAAGTAATTTTAAGAGAAGACACACCCCGGCTGTCACAACTAGGCTTGATTATGTATTAACCTGTGGGTGAATAGTCAACCTTCGTAAATCTGCAAGTAAGCATTCTTGACAAATCTATTTGGCAAGTCGTAGTTTGTTATGTGCCTAGTTATGGAATCCAGTGCTGGGCTTATTCCGCAGCGGTTTGTTATTGAAACCACACTAGAAGAATGCTTACCATCCGTGCGTTATGAATAATGGTTGAAACGCTTTAAGCATGACATTTTGCAGACAGCAGTGAGCAGAGAATTTTACACAACCTGAGACTACTGGTTCAAGTGGCATGGTAACAGAACAAGAGAAAGGTTTAACCAAGTTACCCATCTTGTGTGCTTTCCAAAGCAAAAAACCAACCTAGTGAAGCACATTAAAATGTAACTTTCATAAGAACACAGTGGAGTGAATCTTCCCGTACCAAATAAGAGTTTCTGCTTTCTCTCAGCCGTTCTTTTTAGTTCTTATCTGGAAGTGAACAGTGAGAATCTACCAACGTGAGTGTAACCGAAATTGATCACGGTAACGTATGAAAAACGGATTAGATTCTTTCACTATACTTTGGTTCGCCTATTTTGTAGCAATCAGTGTTATCGCTTAACCTGAGGTGTAGTTGCTTAACAGTGTATGGTGGTTGCGCAATCGTTACAACAAATTCTAGGGTATGATCATTCAGTAGTGTATTCCAATTTATTGAGTCAACAGTAATTTAATACCCCAATGGTAATCTTGTAACTACCTCAGTAGGGTCGTAGGGGAATAGGTTTTGTTTATTAGGACAAAATAACGTTGCCTTGCTCACAGTGTTGAAGTCCCACTAACTGAATGTCCAAGGGTGAGATGTTTTTCTCTAAAAACACGTTAATGTGTACGAAACTTGTAAGCATTTTGATTCGTGTGCTGGGAATAGCACTTAAATATTAGTCAGATCATCATCTACAAACTACGTGTGTAACCCGAAAATATGCTTGCATAATAATGTAGGCGACAGCGATATTGGTTCACACAAACCGACCATCTATTTGAAGCACGTTTATTGTGGTCAATACCTACGACCAAACATCTTCATCAAGGTTCACAAATCGGTTATAAGGCAAGTTACGTTACAGTTAAGGTGAAGATGATTTTAAATTTGAACCGGTTCACTCAAATTACGTTGGTAAACAGACTGTAAGCGGGAACGCTCGCACTTATTTTCCTGTTGATAAAAATGCACCACGCTGAAACACTTCAGAAACCTTCTGGATACAAAATGAATGGACAGTACGTCAAACAAACATTGTCAGACTGTTCATGTTCATCAGATGCGTTAATTTCTTGATGAGAAAATTTTTCGATGAGAACAACCTCTGTCACAGGTGTTCTGCCTGAGAAGAGATCCATGTCAATGTACCATTTCTAATGTTAGTTTCATAACTTAAACGATAAATGTTCATCAAGTAGAACCAGCTTAGATTCTTTTTAACATACGGAACAATACACAACCAAATAATGAGTAATTATTTTCCCTAGCATGAACCATACGGGCGTATAGCAACGTTCATTAATAACTCGAAGCACACTTTAGATAACTTCAACATTTTACTGATCTATGACTAATACACAAAACTACTCTGTGGTTGAAATCGGCTTCTGTATTGTAAATCAAAATAGGGCATGAAGATACTGAAATTTGTCAGGATCATGTTTACAAACTTTGTCAGTGTTACTATTCACTACGTTGTTTCAGTACTCCATATCCGAAGTGATTTTGTGTACAACAGAATTAGATAAGTTTTCTTGCATGTAAAATGATTACAAGCGATTGGATTAGTTTAGTTCAGAAGATCAAAGTAGGGCTTGTATTTACTATTTTATATGACCACTTCTCGTCGAACTATCGTTTAATTTAACAATTAAACAAAGCAAAGTCGTCGATAGATAGATCAAATTGGAAAATATTTGTATGGCAAAATGAGGTTTAACTGCTTAAATACCTTACTTGTGTAGTTCGAAGGTTTGGTTCAACGGGGTACTGAAAGTGTGGTTCATTCGATTCCATTTGCATCCAGTTTGATTCAGCTGCTCCGCCTCCTTTTAATTGGTTCGTCAGTTGTGTTGCCAAGGGGACGCGTTGATTCGATCGGTTTGTGTTATCGGCATTTTCAATGGAATCGTTTCTGTATATAGGAGTGAAAACAAATGTTTACGGAATTTTTGATTAGATGAGCGGGTCAACTTTGAGGGAGGGGTTGTGAGACGAATCTTTTAAAGATAAAAATGTTTTGCATAAGGTGAAGAACTAAGGACTGGGCTCAAACCGACAACCAACGCGAAATTGCATGTCACTGTGTCAGCTTTGACTAATCATCGTTCAAATGGACTAGCTCAAAGAGTTTAAAACAAACATTAAGAATGCTTAGGTAGGAAACGTATGTCACAGGTTTAGCTTGGCGTTAAAACAATTAGTTAGTTAATCCCAATCCAGCATTTCCTACATCTCAAATTGCTTGTGTAACAGTGTTCTTGCACGTCTGTTTTTATTTGGTGAACCTGCCAGCAGAAAAAAATATTGACCCGTCTTACACCACAAGACTGTAAACAAGGGATAGGTGACTGCAATGATTGCACCAACCAGAACATTCGGTGTGGTTTTCAGGAAATTTTTAACTGTAAAGCACGTGAGAACAGCCACGGTACGCAACGTGAAAAGCCACCGGTTCAAAAATCTCATTCAGGCTGTCTATACCTGATGCGTATGAACAAGAACAAAACCGGTCGTGAAAAGTTGGTTTGAGAGTGAGCAACGGCTTTACTCGTTCTATGTTGGTGTGACAGCTGAACAAAGAATGGTTAACATGAGAAGAATCTGGAGGTGTCAAACCTTTCATCACAGACATTTATAGCTGCGTTTAAAGATGTACTTCAACAAACACACTGACAAGCATCCAATTTTAAACACTTATTTTGGTATTTTGACTCGATTCAATAATTGATGTGACTGAATGGTAGTCGCCCGACACAATTAGCTCATGAGTGTCTATTCATTGCATGTTAACCACAGAGTAATCGGCCCCTCCCTATCTTGTGAAATCCAATGAAAGATCTTCGACGGGCTTTGTCGTTAACAGCGCGGAAGGTCAGAGAAGCATTACCTTCAACCAAATATATCATTAGCATATTGTACTAGAAGCATTATAGTTCGCTGTAATCAACCAAGTCATAAGAACTTTTCTACTCTGTCGAAAGTCATCATGCTTTGGCACGAGTGGTGATAGGCATGTACCTACTTTGAGAGATAGTAGTTGAAGCACACCTGAGGTACTGAATCACAGTTAAAAGTTGGACTGGAGCTACTAATATACGTTGTTGAAGTTTCGGTTTTCATTTGCATTTCTTCTTAACTAAGACGTTACATCTTTTTGTCCTTAAGAAAGAGAGGCATAAACTGAACAAGAAAGGTAAATACCTCGATAAATGCGGCACGTTTACATCTAACGTTTATGAGTTATATCGGACAAGTTGATTTGTGATTAAGAAACACTGTTGAGACACTTCACATTCGAACCATAACTTGTGAAATTGTGTTACAGTCAAATGTCATGTTGTTTAATTTATACTCGCTGGATTTCTATGTTATGGAAAGAACCGGTTCCCATGCCAGTCTGTTCAAACGGTATTCGTCTGGGTTTTTGTTACGTTTCACTATTTCCGCATGATGGAACACCTTGACATCTGTCAACAGCTTTTCACTATGGTTTAATTGTCCACACTTTTGAGTTTAGACAGACTGTAACTACACCAAACCAGTTATCTTCTTTATAAATATAATGTCGCCCGTTTGTAATAAGCATATCATTTTCCACTGGTCCCACTAACACACATCTGACATTACTGATGAGTAGCAAGGGACTTTGGATTTTATATAGATTGAACATCACTCACAATTGATCACAGCTGTCGCATTCGCATAGATATTCCAGTCAGCCTGTTTCGAAAAAAAGCACTAGACTAGAGTTTCGCTCTCACTGAAGCTCGTCATTAATGCATATCCATGTCACTTTCGAGATTGGAACTCCGGCCACACTTTCATAAGGCAACCTTGTTGACCACTGTGCCATTGGCCACACACTAGGCGTGACCAAATTACCCTATGTGAACGCAACCACTTTCGCTTGTGAGTAGTGATCAAGTTGCCTGATCGCCACTTAGTGAAAATAACAGCAGTTGACTAATTCAACGACTTTAACTATTTCCCACTTAAGAGGTTTTTCATATAAACTAACCTTTACTGTATATCCGCAGGTATTTGGTCGGCGTGCGCTGTTTTTTTCATCCTCATAGACAATAAGTTCATTCCACCTCTGCCTCAACAATGAGACGCAGTTCAAATTCTACTTAATTTGTTCAATTCCGTTAGATTGCTTTTCCTCGCATTCGACAGTATGTACGCCAGTCGTATCTTTTCTTTGTTGTAGCCTACACGCCATTTTAATGCGGGTGCTGTTTGATATTTGTGTTCTATACCATCAGTGTGTAATTATAGAAGGAAATTTTACAATCTCTGACAAAACAGAAACATTGGTTTGACTTAGGTAAAATGAAGCGTATCATTGAATGAGGTCTACTTAAACCAAAACAATCATCTTTGTTCAGTAGTGCCCTGTACCAGATCCATGAGTCCGATGTGAGCAGGAAAAATTTGAATCGACAACCTATGTGCTGTTAACTTAAGCTTTTCATCTTTCATCTGTTATTCCCACGGACAAGCCGCATGATGCGGAGATGGCAATTATTTGAATGGCTGGCACCAGGTTTACTTCACGGGGTTATCGGAAACGTGTAGCGGTTTCCTTATTTACTCTTACTATAACGGTGCCCACATTATCAACAACTTTTCACCAGGTCTAACTACTTATTTTAAAAAATGACGAAGCCAGTAACATATTAACGCTATGAGTTCAGTTAATGTGAACTAGCGGAGTTTCCGATGTGTAAACTGTTTATACCTCACCAGCGTGAATAGACGCAGTACTAGTTAACATCAACGCGGTACAAAATGACTGTTGTAATGTTGTATGATTTACACACTAAAATGGGTATTGTGCTACCGGTATAGTTCCCATTTCAAATTTGGCAAGTGGAAGTAGTCAGAAAGGGGTACAGCCTAGCACCTGTTCGTGTTACGAGCCGACGTTCTCAACCGCTAGCTTACTTGTTTTGGTAGCAAATTTGTAACTTCGTTTAGTAAACTAAGCAGATTTCGGGTGTCTGATTCAGAGGAATGCCCACAGATGACAACTGTGAGTGACCCTCATCTAACTGCTAACTAAAACAAACGAGAAGTTCCGTTAGTACTTCAGTGGTCCACGAAAACAAATAAGTGGAGGTTTCGTATACCATGGGATTAATAACTTCTGTATGCAACTCGGCCAGAAAAATCCGATTTCCCCAGTGGGCAACAAACTCTTATGGGAGGAATAACAATGACAAACAACCAATAATGTGGATTGCAGGTGGGTGGAAATTTAAGAACTCATAGTACATGATGCCAGATTTTTGTGTTCAATACAAAGTTTGCTGTCGTGTGCAACGTAGCATTGTCGTCAGTCAGACAGTCTGTCGATGATGTAATGTATACCCGGCAATCCGAGTTTATGTAAAACACGGAATAAACACATGTGTACATTCGCGACAATAATAGACAGCAATTGTAGAATAACACTTCTTTGTTCCTCATGGTTGATTACAATCCACCGTTTAACCCGGGTTTTATGCTGACAAACTTGAATTTACATTGTGTTTTAGATCCTGTTTGTGCTTTTGTATTACACGAACGTATTAGTTTGGATGGACCGCTAATAGTATTCACAAGGAAACTGGAAAATCGACAAGCAAAATATTACCGATAAGTAGTTTGGCCTAGATGTAGACTTAGAAGAAATGCAGCTGTGAAAAATATGGACACCTGTTGCACCTGAAACAATAACACAACCGGCATGTCCAAAAGGAACAAACATTTTGCCAGATGTGTAATTATGACATGCTAGGATTTCAGGTGTTCTCTACTATTATTCGGTTGCCTATCGAACTCTCTCTGTCATGTGGACGTCATCAGATTCCGAAAATATTGACAGTTTGCGCCTGATTTCTCAAGCTGTTCACGATGGAATGCACCCATGTCATAGCTCGGGGTTTTACTTGTATTACTGATAACTCGTTCACCAGACGTGAAACTTGCAAGCTCCTGAAGTGTCTTATTGGCTCAGCTAGCAAAATCCTTGTCGCACGGAGAAACACTGATCTTATCACTGGTTCTACTCCAACCGAGCTGTGGACTTTTTAAAACTGCGTCAGTGTTTTTGTTCCGAAAAAATTACAAACGTACGAATTAATACTTCCCTCGTCGTTTACTTACACTGTCCACAGCAAGCGTTAGCCACTGTCTCGGAAATTAACGTTGTTGTATGATACAAAATATTTTGTTATACAGTATGAGACATTGTTGTACCTTCGTTGCAAGGTTTAAGTAATGCGTATGGACGAGTTCTCGCCACTCTAAAAGAATATGCCGGAAAACTGGGTGTATATTTGATGATCGACTACTAACTGAAGACAACTATCCTCATATCAGCTGGCAAGTCCACGAAAATAGGCAAAGAAAAAGACGCTGTTGTAATCGGTAGAAGTTTATTTGATCACCCGTAGATGACCTTTATTAGCCAAATTTCTATAAAGAAATTTGGTCGCTTCCTTCCCACTTGACTGGTGAGCTGATCAAAATACTCTTCACTGTAATGTGCACGGACTTGTATCATTGTTGTCCTTTTCCTGCAAGTTCTTCTTAGATTTCGGCCTTATACTGAATTATATTGTTCCATCAGAACATTGCTCAACTGTTTCAGAGTCACCTGGAGACATTCAATCAATACGCCTATAGTAATATTTTACCTTTTACTCGGAAGTTTTTTCAGGTTGGGATATTCCAAGCCAATGAATCCTCAGTCGGCATCAAGCATGTCGTCAAGGGTCACCAGTAAATACAATAAAACAGTCATTCCACCAGCCGCGAAATGCGTCAATATTTCTGTTTGAATTCATTCCGATCAGTTGTAAACTGAGTAGCAAACGGAAGCACACTTGCCACGGTAAGAAATGCACTACCTGGTTCAGAGGCAAGAACGGTCGTATTCATGACAATCTAAAACAAAACACCGTTTGAACTGACAGATATTACGTTTTCTAGTTAACATAAATTTATTCATCACCTACGCAAATGCTGAGAAAACAGTGTTGACAAGAGATAGCTCTTTTAATTTCAAGACCGTCTGCACGCAAAACTATACGTGCGATGCAGTGACGCTAAACTGTACAGCTCTTTCACGTTAGACTTAATCAAAGTAGGAAAGTGAGTTGAATGGAATGGACATGTGTAATTCTGTTACTCGGAAAGCAGGGGTGTGATTATGAGAAACAAAAGAGCAATTCATTCACTCCAACCTCCACTGAAATTCCTTGAATTCACTTAGTACAATAGTCAGTCCTTTACGCAAATGAGTTAGGGACAAGACGAGAAGACGGGTAAATTGATACAGTGGAAGTGCAGTTCGATCGGCTTGGAATAACAAATGGGGAACAACAAGAAATGGCAATGTTCAAGCGGACAAAACTGAATAAACGCTTCTGTACGATATGAGTGTTTTGACAGAATAGATTCTTCTGCTACTTAACAGGCACACAGTGCAGTTAATGGTTTCTTGGAGGCGCTGATATCTACACGCGGACTACCAGCTACTGACAGTTGACATCATGGTAATCATCACATAATTCTAATCACTTAAGAAAAACACACTAACAGATAGTTTACTTACAGACATGTATCACCCTGTCACTGATTCACATCAAAGTAATTTCGCCGCTCAACTCTTGCTGCCGAAGTCAGTATCTCTTACAATTTTGACATAGTTAGCGCTAACAAGTAAAATCAACCAGGATTATTTGGCTAGTTATCACCAGGTCACTTCTAGTTTTTTGATTTCGCTGGCAATTAGATAACTAACAGAAAAGCGGTTCTCTGAGCTGATTGTAATCAATTATACTTGGGTTCGCAAGTTTTCAACATTGAAGACAGACGTGTACATTTTCCTTAGAAAAGTTAGTGCACATGCGTATAATGTTCTTCAACATCTTTCGGAAACAGTAGGCTCGAATGATTCGTGTAGAATAAGCACATTTTGGAGTGCAAACTTATTAAGGACAGTCACTGTAATTTTTTTCATTTGCTTCAATGTTTCCTTCACTTTCGAATCTATTAACTCACACTGGCCTGCCTTCTCATCAGCCGTTGATCTGTTACGTGTAACTTCTCTGGAATCTATCGTTAGATGGGGTACCCCTATACGACATGTTTCCTTCCATCCTGTACTTCTTCAAGTGTCTTCTCAAGCAACACCCCTTTTGAAGATCGGCCGGTAAACCATTCGATCTGAACTGTACTCAGTGACTCGCCGAGGTTCGCCAAGAAAATAGGTCTGTTACATTTTCGTAAAATGTTTCATACAAGCCCTATGGTTTTTAGAATTGTTGCGGTTAGATGATCTCTAGTTGAGTTCCTAGTCTGTATCTGTGATTCGGATCACATGATGTGCCATCCAAGTAGATCAAGATTAATGTCAGCTTTAGTGGCCTAATCACGTGATGCAAGCAGCAGAAGGTTCTGTACGACTTTGAAGTCAAACCTTTCGAGAAGTCAGCAGAATAACTTCAACGGAAAAGCTGATTTGGTAAATCATTAAACTCTTTGAAATACGACGATCTGTCCGAAAATAAATTTCCAATAATTTTACAGTCTCAAGCAAAAATGATGCCCAGGTACTTTCACAATAAATGCCTAATATGATACACCATACGAGATATACGTAGTCGTCAGTTGTTTCATTCAACAACTGTTCGAGTGAAAAGTTTCGGCTTATCACATTTCACCAGCTCAATTTCTAAAATCCCACCATTCGATATGTGTAGTCTGTTATGAAGGCGGTAACAGCAACCCAGATCACCGGAACAGTCATTTGCTCATCAGTCTCCACTACCAATCAGTACCAAACAATTTACTCATGTGTTGTCTTAAAATTAGTTCGAAAGTCTATGGAACAACAGTGATGCTCGTAGAAAATTTTGGTTTGAGTGTCTGACTCACTTAAAATCCCACTGCTGCTTCAGTAATGTCTGTTAAACTTTCGCAGCCAAGGTAATCCGAACAATAACCAACGTGAGACGAAAGGGGAATTATGGAACACGCAACAAAAACTATCCAGTGCTTCCACAAACTCACCTACTTTGGCGTTGTTTACCAGTTGGTATACATAATACGAATCACTTTTTAGTTTTGGACGACTTTATCAAAACGGCTCACCCACAGTTTTAATAGTTAAAAACTATTGGTGAGTAGTAGGGGATTTTGATTTTCATATAGATTGAACATCACACACAATTAATCGCAGCTGTGGTATCCCCACAGACTTTCCAGTCGGCCCCTTTCGAAAAGAAGCACTAAACTCGAGTTTCGCTCTCATTAGAGCTCGTCAGTAGCGCATA
>LUCH01001491.1:28695-118896 GCA_013368495.1 Paragonimus heterotremus
GGAATTCTCTCCAAGTTGAAATCACAGAAATCATTGACTTGTTGAGCGATATTTGATTATTGATGAGTAGTAGGGGATTTTGATTTTCATATAAATTGAACATCACCCACAACTGATCGCAGCTGTCGTATTCCCATAGTCTTACGTAAGTTGCACAATGAAGTAACCTTGATATGACTTTAAACCGATAGCGCCGCTGCTCTGGACTATGGGATCAACCGGAATTCCAAATGCAGTCTGAATTAAATATGTGACTTTTGCATATCCAATTCATATGAATGATTTCTGATTGTGATAAAGCAAAACATGTCAGACAGGCGAAAAACTTTCATGTGCACGTTCATTAAGGTTGGATGTGGAAAAGCAAATCATTTTAGGATCTAACCGAGGATACGTGGTCTAGACAGGTTGCTCCAGCTGAGAAGTCTTCACTAAGCCGACTTGATATCAAAATATTGACATGAACTTATTTATGTGCATATATATATTCACATGCAATTTACAGAAATGTCGTTACCGAAGGAAGTCATATCGCCATCAAGGGTAGCACGACGGTTGTACTAACGTTAACGAGCTTTCAAGAAGCGAGACTCAGTTCTGTTTAATCTCCATCTTGACGGATCAAGAAGAACACATGTGTGATATAAGCGCTTCACAAAGTCTCATTCAAGCAAATTTGAAGTAAACACGACAACATCTGAGGGCCTGGTATTTCTCAACGACACAGACAAGCGAAAGCGTAGCTTTAGGCACTGTTTTGTAGGCAGTGCGGTGGGGAGATCGGAAAACATACCATCGCCCAAATTAACCACACAACGTGAACAGATCATCACAACAGTTAACTGTAAACAAGTAAGAAATACGATCAAAGATCAAAAGCAAACAAATAGTAACTGATCAGATTTCAGGTCAAGAGCCATTGAAATGAAATTTATTTGAGTGGTGGTTCATTAGGTCCGACCGACTTTAACGATTGAACAGCTAAGATGCCAAAATTTCGGACTGATATGGACTTTAACAAAATGTTTTTTGCTGTTGACGTTGTTGTACTAAAGTGCGCTTAGTCTCGAGTGCTTCGGAAATGTGTTATTTCAACCTGTCTGTGTAGTTTATGGAATAGTTTCGTTAAAAAAGACGTTTAATGCAAGGGTGCACATTTGGCTCAAATGTCCTAAAAAACATTCTTCTAGACTATACTCAGTGATACCCGTTTTTCGAAGGAACAAAAGTGTACAGCGTATTTCTGCCTGTTAGACAGTCAAAATAACTATCAGCGATTATCCGCAGAATGCCACTCAACGTTGTACCTTGGAACCATTTGGTGCTACCGGTCTTGTACACTTCATCCCATCATCCATGGCTGAAGTATTTGAGTCCACCTCTCTGCATCTCAAATTGTGACAATACTCTCCACGATGTGAAACAAAGAAAAGTTTGTCAGCCGTTACTCAATTACGGTATTTAATCAATCCGAGGTAGTCTACGGCACAATTACTACATTATGATACGTTATAAGGGTGCCCCAACAAATAGTGCTTTGTTATCTTGTAGGTTTTTGTGATTTCCATCAAGGAATTGGCTTACAGAATGTTCTGCTCTCAACTGATATGAGGTAAATTTGAACGCCAGAAAGAGATGGATTTCTTGAATATTTGAATTCTGTCCCACTCTAGACCCCTCCTACTAGCAATCCAACCTCAGCATTACTGCAGTGCAGTTCGTCTTGATTGAACGTGTGGTCAGGTGGACGCAACTCTCCTGCAAACGCGATAAAATGTGTTGATGTTTGGTTTTCTTTTTGCAGCAACAATTCCCCCTCCCGACAACTTACGAAACAGTACGTAAAGTTATATGTGCAGTTTGCGCCTTTCCAAAGAATGTTTTTATTTAGGTATTTTTAATCCACATCATGCCACGTTTCATGTCGGTGATGGTTTCACATTAATTTGATTCCATTTTTGTGGGGTTCGTTCAAAAAGGCTTGCCTCTTTTGACATCGTTTCAAATTTCTCTAACGTTTAGGTATTTCTCTTTTGGCTATAACATTCTGTATTCTCCTGCGGACCTTTTTTAAGACAACTCGTGTTCCTAAGTAAACCTTGGAAAATTTTGACTTAGTACAATGCACACTTTTTGAAGGTTATTGTTGGAGTGCATCCGAATACTTGCAAGAATTTTGTCAACAAAATCTTTCGGGATGACATTCGTATTACCCATTTTCAGACGTATACGATTTATACACGCAGGTATATTCTTATATGATTGCAACCAAGCAAACAATCCTTACGTCACTGATCAGTTTGAAAGAATCTGTTACCACTGGTCATTTCCGTAGATACCAATGAGTGACCAACCGCATAACAGTAATAACATTTCTGTTACATTAGTCGTGTTTCATCAACTTCATACTCATGCAGGCCTGTCTTCATTGCAATTACTGTAGCCAAAATATTCTTAGATAGCGCATGATTTTGAACATGTGATAGTAGTGAGCCCAAAGTAAATCGTTCGATTCATATAGATCTAATCTCTAACCCCTAATATTGTCCTCTCTTATGGTGACGAGACATTTGCACTCCCCATACAAAACCTAGTTAAAAAAGTTAGTAAAAACAAATGGGCTCACATTAACGTGATCAATAATACCCAATTTACTCAACTGTGGTTTGAACATCAACTCGCTTTATTCGTAAATTAGGTTTGGTTTCGTGGATTAAAGGATCGGTTATATCATAAACATGCCTTGGCAAATGATGGTATTCCATTGTACACAAAACAGTCTGCTATTAGTCAAACATCTTTGGAAAGGTGTGAGATTCGGTAAGCAGTTTGGTTTTGTACTTACAGTCTTTGACGTGTAATCTATAGATTCACATTACCAAATACTACAGGGTAGGGTGATACAGTACAGCAAATTGGCCGGTCAGAATTATTAACAAAAGAACTATATTACATTGCAGACATTTACTTACATAATTGGTCCAGATGAAGATTCATAAACAACTTTATCATAGAATGTATACTAATGATTATTGCGCTGTTATGAGATTGTGTCATTGGCAGAGTTCTGCTATGTCATTCTTTTGGATGCACTAACCAAATCGGCCGGGTTCCCATGAGGTTACCAAGTGCGCTGGCTGACAACAGGAAGAGTTCGCTAGGGTATTTCTGGATGATAGCGATGGAATTAATATGAGAGATTTTTGAACCAACGTTAGACCTACTGCTATTGAACGGGAGCTGAGGTCTATGTTGGATAGCTCCGATCAGTTTCATGTTGAACATCACACCTGCCTGCGATTCAGTCACGTCTATCACCGAATTACTTCATGGTCAATACGGTGAGACCTTACAACAGTGAAACTCGAGTTTGGTGCTCTCCCTCGATGACTTATCTGAATGTGACTGCCAGGAGCTAACGCTGGTGGTGTTCAATTTTCCGTAACGCTGGGAAACATTCCTTAGCGTCACACGTTGATTACATGACCACCAGCCACTAGATAATTGTACTGAACATAAGCGTGTGTGAAGTTAAGAAAACAATAGTTACTTCGTAAGACAGGCTTGGAGGAAAAGGTAGGACATTTTTTGGAAGGAGAAGAAAACATTTGAAACACAGCAAACTGTCTCCTTGACGAACTGCTCATGTTCCGTCTAAGTAGATGAGATGATATCAGATACAAAGTGCTCCACTTCCCCCTCATCCTGCTGAGAAGTGATAAATAATTCACTGATTTTTAACAAGTTATTCTTTGTTTCTCCAGCTAGACTGAGAATCGAGATCGTGAGTTATGTCATCTTAAGTTCCCTGAACACAGGATTCAATATTAAGTTTGTCGAACTAGAAACAATGTCAACTGATGTGGAACCGGAATTTCTTGGTTGTACCGAATTATCGATTTAAGTAATGATTCCCTCATGCATTACGTTTTAACTTCTTTCGAGGAGACTGTATTAGCGATAGAAACACGGGGACTGTTAAAGAACGACTAACGAAAAGATTAACAGTGGCTAGGTTGTTTGACTTTGTACTAGTTGTGGTCACTTCTCCCATCTGCGTAAAAGCTTAGAGAACGATATTAGGAGCCAACTGATCACGGATGCACCGTGAAATTACTTGGTGGAGCAAAAAAGTGTATCAATGCGTACATAAAAATCGCTATTTAGCAATACAGAACGCAGTTGAAACGAGTAAAACGTCACCGCTAATGGGACCGCCTAAACCCTTAAGACAGTATTGTATGGCCTAATTACGACCGGTAACTACGTAAGTCAGTTGTCTCACTTAACCTCTACCTAGCAGTATGATATGATAGTATCCCACTTGAAACAGGATGGCATTATTTCCATCCATACCACCAAGCATTTTCAGTATACTAAGCAAGCCATGCTCATCACCTTTTCTGAAAGCAAAGCTAACTACCCTGCTTTCTGGCCAAACAAATTTAGGTTATTACAGACGTTCGTTCTAACGAAATGTTGTAACTCTTTCACTGTGTGCATTCGAAGAGCCACGATGTGTACTCAGAGTTGCAACATTGGTACAACAATAATAGACGTTTGCTATTTGTCGGTAACGCTTGTTTACTGAAGTTCGTCTACCCGTCCACAGCAGCGTCGACTCATAATCACTCGAAAAGTTACGCTGTTAGTTTGTTTTCTTTCCATAACGGAGGATACACAGCATTTGGCACAATGGTTAATACTCAGACAACAGTTTGTCGACTTGTCATGACCCTTCTTTATCTGTTCATCTTACAACCACGTCTGCATATCATTCCTCTAGTCAATTAATTTGAAAGCAGTGGGAATTTTCCATCTGATAACCGGTTACAGACAAATGAAAATAAGTAGCTTTTCGTCGAAGAGAAGGTAACTTTTATTGATGATAAGTTAACGGCAAAAATGTGGAAAAACCAACGGCACAGTAGTGGAACCATTAACATGCTGGTCAACCGGACAAGGGCAAACACTATGGGTCAAGATGTCCACAGCGCACCCAGGATCAACAGTGACTACTCCATTCTTCAGATTTCGTTCGGCTTATCCAAAGGTCTGTAATATCCTGAACTTTCCCTGGTAATGCTCAACTCAAATGCTACGTCAGTAAAAGATTGGAAATGAGTACCTGTCTCTCAAAGACGTTACGGTCTGAATATCCATTGATCACTAACAATAAGGTAAGTTCTGCTGATCAAAGCCTACTAATTCTCTACCCCCTTGTAAGTAAACCAGACTTTAGAAACATACATAAACTGAGAACGCAGTGTAGTTATTCATTTCCGCTGCGTCTAGCTATTCCACAACATCACCTGGTAAGACATTATCTGTGATACTGACGTTACGGAAAATGTGAGAACTCCGACTATGAATAACATTCTTAGCTTAGACACTCATAGTGGAGTGACCTTGTCAAATGTTTGCTAGTTTAACGCGCAGTCGAAACTAGTAAGCGGGCACGGATTGAATTTGAAATGGTAATTCTTACAAAGTCGCTTTGTTCACTTTTCATACCGTTACGTCAACGCTGTGCACGAAGACCCTGAGTCGACGAACAGTTAGAAGACCAAACAAAACAATTGCACTTAAACGTAATTTCGTCAAACCCCTGTACGTTTATCATTTTTGTTTGTTGTGGTACCGCTGCGTGTTGCGTAATACGCTGTTCTGGTTGCATGTTACAGCAAATAACCGAATCTGGAGGAAAATGCCCTACTGAAGTTTGGTTTTGATCCCACAATCAGTATAATCCCAGTTTTCAATCACAAAAAAAACAGGAGGATGCCAGGTTTTATCACCTTGACAAGAAGGTAAGCTTGCCGTCAGATAAGTATATGCAAAAGTAGATCGTTAGTAAACGGCTGGTCGAGAATTAGAGTAACAAAACTAAGGACGAGTAATCCAAATAGACGGAAAAATGGATGTGATTAGAAATAACTTCGACACCGCGCTCACTTGAAGCGATTTCCGTATGTAGTAATCATATCATCACTCTTTGGAGGACGATTGAATGTTAGATGGGTTAATCTGACTAAGTATATTATCTCATCCTAACACAAACGGATGCGCTGAAGTGTAGCAGTGGTTTGTGCTTCTTGTGGTAGCGTTTGGTACTAAACTACCTTAACACCAAAAGTCATGTTGAACGTGACAAGGTCCTTTTATGCTGTTTATTTGGTGAATTATAACTTTTCTATTTGCCTAGTAATTTTTTCTTTACCAGCTAAAATCTCATTCAACCAGCTTTAACTGTATATTGCTTGGTTATATTACTCTGGATTTACTTTTTCCAGTTTCATTACCAAAGATTTTAAGAGTAACCACTGTTCGCTAGGACACTTCGTGAAATGCAGTAATGCTAATTACGGAAAAGTTTGCATTTTGAACACTCTTCAAGTGCCTCCATTTCTAACTCTAAGTCCAGTAGATCTTAGACTAAAAGTTTGTTTATTCCTATGGGACCACCTGCCTCTTCTGTAGAATTTTTGTCAGTAATTTTCCCAGAATATTCTAGTACTATAGAACGTTAACTCGTTAATTCAAACTCCTATGTTGTCCCGTATTTTTGCTGACTGTTATACGTTACTTCAGAACAGCCGACCATCCTTTAAAGTACGCGAAGAGTTTGTTTACTTGATTTGACCTGAACCACGTATTTTATTCCAGTCGAACCTTGATGGTTGTGTCATTTGCGTGTTTCTCCTTAACAATACAACCAAATGGGATAACGCTAGTGATAAAGTGATTGGTGATCTCCAGTTGTAAAAATGCTCCAAATGCATACGAGTTCACATTACGACAAACTGAGTATTCCTTCAAAACAGAATAACTTGCCGGGATGATTGTTACGCATCCTAGATGGTGACTGTCAATTGCTGTTCGATTTTATGTACCGTTCATTTGTAAGGTCTGCCTGGTTTAAACAGTGTGCTTTGGCGATCTCATTTTTCAGCCTATTTTGAAAATATATTAAGAAACATATGCATGGACAAAGTCTGCTATACGTGTCATTCATATAGTTACAAGTATACTTTGGATTTCAACAAGTTAAGTGTCATCCCAAATGTTGTTTATCGTTGAGCCGTTACAGCTACCCGTGTGTTGGCTCGAATTCTCATCCGCAAGCATGCGGTACTTTTTCGTACCCAGAATGGGCACAACCGAACAACTGTTTGTATTATTATTGAGGATGCTGTTGAGAATGGTTTGTAAACGTTTTTGAGCGGCGTTGGTTTTACCGACTGAATGCTGCAGACTATTTCTATAGCGGCAACAAGACTATCTATCCGCTCCAATTGCAGCCAAGCCTGTTGGACCAATGATCCCAAGTCATTTCATCGGTGGGCACGTTTAACGCTACTACTTCAGTAGAAATAAGCTCACTATTTTCTTCAGGACCTAGCCTGTTGATAGATTACTCAATAAACATCATTAGGCCGCCACTTTGTTCAGAAATATTCAGTCAACCGCAAGTACATCGTGAATAGTCTGACTATCTGACAGCATATGTTGCAGCAGCACTCAAAAATTGACGCGTGGTAACTTGAGTGAACCCAATAGACGTTGTTCGGTGCTGGATGTCAGTTTGACGAAAGTATTTTAAATTCATTGATGTCTTATACTAGGCAGAAGACAACATTCACTGAATCATACACATTGGGGTCATTCGTGGTTTGGTGCGTTAGTCTTTATGTATTGCTACAACACGTACTTTTAGTTCGCCACCCCATTCGTGCTCTGTGTGAGTGACATTATTAGTTTTACTGGTGTGTCCGGATAATGATACTTATGATACACTTGGTCCTTAAAAGGTAGCACGGGTTACAAATACCTGGCTCCTGAGAACACAAACTATCTGATCAGGGTCTTCATCAACAGTGAAAGAACATGATGAAGAAGATATACTTGGTTTCAGATTTAACTACCGAGTTGCGGCAATAGTTGTCTTATACTAAAGTCTATTTTCTCACTAATACTTCTCTAAACGATACCTAATTCTATAACATTAAAGGGCTAAAATCATATAAGGCCAACTAAGTGGCTAGCACTAAGAATATATATGTAAATGACAGTATCTAGTTTGGACAATTTGTACACTGATGAACCTATGAAGAGATTGGCTGCGTGCCAAATGTACAGAATATATATTCCGTCACAAATGTAATTATATTTCGACACTTTTTAGTAAATTCATTATGTACGTTCGGTCTCTGTACATTTCGTGTGTCAGAATCGAGTCTAAGTGCTACCATCGGAGAATCACATTTGGAGCAATAAAAAGTAAATCCGTTTGTAACTGTCAGTGATGTTCTCTTCGACTATAACAATAATTCAGTAATGCTATTCCTACCGGATAACGCATTTTGTAATTTACGTGAAAGCAGAATTGGTCGCATTAGGCAAAACATTACTAATGACAGCGTTTTCTGATCACTGCTACTTGTCCGGCCTGTCAACATGTGCAGTGTTTCGGGGGCTAATATATCGCGCACCACATGTACAAAGTGGTCGTTTCCACTCTGATGTTCTGCAAATAACCAACAGTGAAACAGGCTGGTAACACTAATCTTATGGTCGGTTTTGGCAAAACCTTCATTTGATATATGTTTAATCCGTGCCAGTCGGATACAATGTTTCCAGGTTTAAACCCACTGGCCAACGAGGCACGAAGATGAAAGTCTCAAATGTTGTTTGGACTTCACACAGTGGCAAAAGTGTTGTTAATGTTAACGTACCCAAATGCACATTTCATGCATTAACTAACAGAACGTTGTGGTAGCATAAGTAAAATGTACCCTATGCTGATGTTTTGTCCTTTATCTGCATGTTGACACTTGCACAAACTTAATAAGATGCACGAGACACGTTCTAGTTGATCATTAACGAAAAAATGTATAGCCAGTTTCGTAAACGACAACACAGCACACAGTACGCAGCAAAGTTGGCTTGATGCCTTAGTCAAGGAAGCTGAACATACGATAAAAACGAATGTGCTCATTCGATGTCGACTTGTTTTCATGAAGGTTTTATTACACTTGCACTGTCGTTTCACATAATTCTATTCGTGTGCACAGTTCGTTTTCAAACTCTTATGCCTCTGAACAAACGTATAAACAACTCACTGCCTAAAAGCTGAATGGGCCTTGGAGACTGTTAGTAGCGGATATTTATGTAACAAGTAAGACATCTCAAATACCGAGGAAAATATTATGCTTCACAAAATATAAATGCCTGTGAGTTAATATATTTATCAATATCTCGGAAAGTTTCCTCAGTCAACAGAAACTGTTTGCTTCAAAGTTACAGTAACCACAATTACGTGTACCACATGAAATTAAATGACAAGTCAACGTTCCGCCTTTCAAGTGCCATGTTAAAAGCATTCTGACAGCTCATTAGGGCAAATTGATAATGGACATAATCGTACACAGACATCAAACGCCAAATAGGATGTGTCCAAAAAGAAGGTTAGGTTGAAGTTACTCTTCACAGGAAATTACGCAATGCGATCCTCCCATCCAATTTCACTAAGCAAACCTAACCTATTGTAAAAGCAACCAGGGTCAGTTCGCTCTATAAAAAACCAGCAACTCCAGCTAGATTCACATATCATTGTACTCACCAGTTCATCAGCGGATACGGCGATCATCATATGAATAAGGTTCACGTCGGTTTTACTGACATACTAATGACATATTAAAATGACTCAAGTATTACCTGCTGTAATCGTATACCACCTCATCGACCTATCCACATATGGCTGCTCATCATCAGCCTGATTAGAATTCGACAGGTTGCGCACTTGCCGAGAGTACACGTGAGTTAACATTGGAAATCATATTCGAACAGAATAAGTTATCAGAAGTGTAACCATTAACTCACCTTTTACCTATTCCACTGTTAGGTTATTATTGTATTACAATTTAGATAGATATGTTTCCGACACACACTGTCCAACTGACATGTTTAAATCCCTAAAGAATGTACTGAAAAAGCAAGGACATTTAAAGCGTCTTTTCTTGATAGAAATTTGTTTACCTACCTACTGTCCCCCGAAGGCAATGTGTGTATGATAATTAGCTGAAGAAAACAATAAACACTGGCTACCAAAGCATAGCTAAGATGTTAAATTGAATCAGTGAAATGTCCAGCTAAAAAATAAACTCTAAAACAACAAGTCCTACTATAAGTAATTTAGAAAAATCCGGTCAAGGCAAACGACCGAATGCACACAAGTCATCAAATACAATGATTCTTAGGCTTGAGCACAGTTTTCGTACTGTGGAAATTTGTTTTCTAGGTTTTTGGTTTTCCTTGTTAAAGTAAAAAGTATGCTAAACTTTTTGCAACCTGGGAACCAGTAAACGGGAGTGCGTCTATTTTAATCACGTGAAGTATGTGGGTTCTGTGAGAAGTGTACAGTACTCTAGGCCTCAATACTATTTTCAAGAAATATTTCATTTGCTCTCTACGACACGGAATTCCCTGTGGATTGCAATGAAATCAAACACGTAATGTGAACAGCCATTGGCATTTGTGTGGATGCCCCGACATTATCTGTCCGTCGCCAGCAGGAATATTTACATTGCAGCACTGTTAACCGCTTGGATTCTAGACAATACCTTTATGTAAAACTTGCATTTCAGTACAGTTTCATTAAACTCAATAATAACCGCCACATAAAAACTGAAAAATCTGTTGCGCACAAATAAACCTTGCATTTTTACTAAGGATATGAATCCTTGGAAATGTCCGGTGAACTCTTTTGACAATCATCCCCATGATATGCGGAGTTCAACCGTTGTTTATCAAGAATTCCGGAAGAATAATGAAAAGAAACGTTACAACTCTGTTAGTGTGACTTTCTCAGATAAAAGACGACTGTCAGCAGAATCAGACACCGTGTGTCCGTATTCCGCTTTTTAAAGTATATATGTCTACAATTTGGCAACTTGACAGTGGCCATCTCCCATACTTCCCGGCATACAACATTTCATAAAGCTTGTTGTGTAAAATCTGAAGATTTGATACAGATTACAAAACCGAATTCACTTTGCTTCTTCACTTGTTTTCTATTTAGTGACTCTAATCGCATGTTCTTCTCAACTTAAATGTTTTAATATATGCCCAACCTCGAGGGTAATAGGATACCTCAACCCACTGTCAGACTAGTATGGGAGGATGATAGCAACCACATTCCATCAGTGTTAAGCATGCTAAGAAAATGCGACGAAAGACCATAATGCTTGTCACAGCATTTCACTTACTGTATCGCGCAGGTAGATTATGTGAACAGTGGCAGTATTAGGCGCACCATCGACACGATAAATGAAACTGATCCCTAGCACGTAGGATTCTTCATCATTTCCAACATCTGTTACTTTAACTATGTGAACCAATCACATCGAAGATAACTCGATAAAGCTGTGAAACAAACTAAGCCGTTTGTTGTGCTCTGTACACTATTTTGTACTTATGTATATTCAAATAAAGAACAGCTTACCACAGTCCACGAAGACAAGGTTATCATTAGAATTTAGGGGTGAAGTTGACTCACACACTCATGTTTTCAAGCTGACGGTTCAGACAGTTTGACTGTCAGAATCCTTTATAGCGGAAGTGATACGCTCCACCACTGGCTGTTACTTGTCAGCTGTTTTTTGTACATACTTATGTAAGCTCGTGGTAAGCCTCATAATTTGTGCTACAGTACCTTTATTTCACTTCCACACATTTTTCTTATATGAAGCCATATAATTACTGAGTTCCCAAACCTGAACAATTCACTAGTCTCCCATCCCATTATAAATTATCTCACTTGAATTCGGATATCAGCAGCCTCCAATCACTGCAATTTCTATGGGTTCCGTGAACCACATGAACACTGTAGAACTAAGTAATACACAAAAAACTAGTTTTGGTATTATCCGTCATTGTTTCTATCGACAGTTTTGGCATTTGTAGACAGGCGATGCGATCCAAATGAATCTAATCTCTACAATACTATGTAACCTCCAATGCGTAATAAAATTTCTAGTTGTCTAATTCAGTTGATTATTTCTGGTTTCACATTATTAACAAGTTTGCTGTGTTCAGTAAAAACCTAACTACACTTATACTTTTACCCGGTCGATTGTTGTATTTCGTGAATAGTATTTTATTATCCGTTAATATTGAATAATTAATCCATATCGCAACAATCAGGTCCGAACAAGTGTGCTTTCAAACAGTTAACGTGGACCCGATGATACGAGAAAATTTTAGATGGGTTTGATGTCATACTGTTTAGAATCTCGAAATGTTATGAAGCCATGTAAATTGCCTGTTAGCATACACTTGGAATTGCTTAGGTTCTAAGCGTAACTAAGTAAGTAACATATGATCACCTCCAAAAATTTATCTAGTGATGAGTCCTTGTTTTGTTCCCATCTGGACGTCAACCGACAAGATTGTTAGCCAGTCAATAGACTAAGCTGATATTAATTCGCATTTATCGAAACCCGCTAAAATGTGGTTTGACCAATGGGCGCTGTTTGTGGAAAAGCTCCATTGAAAAATATATTCTAAATATTCAGTTTGATTTATCTCATTAGTTCGTATAGAACACCACTGTTTTAAAACAGTAGGAAAACTGATAAAGAAGGAAGGCGTCCAACTGGAAGTCTGACGTCAAGCCTGATCGTGTCAAATCAGCACAAAAAATCAACGATGACTTACCTTCTGGATTTGCGGGTGCTGTAAGGAAAATCAGAAAAGACATTAGGTAGGCTATGCATGAGCGCATCGATTTGAGAAGAAACACTGAAGTCGTTCCCTTCAATTAATCAATGGTTGTTTGTAATGGATTATAACAACTGTAAAAATTGCGGCTCATCAATGCATGGTCTCCGGAGAAACAGAATAAGTATGACTAAGATTCAAGGTTGGTGTCGTATCCAGACAAAGTTTGAATTACCCATTACGAACCAAATATTTAATCCAATATAACATACACATACTGTGACGAACACTGTGTGAACACGGTTGTTTAAGTCGTTCAGAGACTACGTTTTACATCTCCTTCGACAAATGCAAACACCAGAATCGCTTGTTAATTTTTCTAGATATCAGTATCTCTTAAATGTTTGGAAAGATTGACTGGGATAGAAGAGACAGGGATTGTTATCAGATTATTACTAGAATCATTTCATTGAGGTACAGCATTATGATTTTGTCTACTGAAGTGGATGTGTACATATGACTTATTGTAGTTATGTTTAAGGAAAGTAACCCGTCAATCCTCTAAAATGCCCAGTCTTTTTCGAGTGAAACTAAATGTAATCGCATATTACGTTAGTTTTTCTCTTTACTGTAATAAATCGATTTTAGTGGAGGGCAGCCGGTTTTCACCATTGAAATGTGGTTAGCCTAAACTCTTCCACTGGGTGGAGGTGAACTATGTTGTGACCGCGAAGTTGCAAAGTTGTTTACCGCACGAACTCTCGTACACATTATGTTAAAACATAAGACCGCGAATAGGTACACTCATTTGCACGGCTGACGTACATTCACACACACTGGGTGGCACTTAGTTGTCATTCGTCTAGGTGGCACTCCCCCATAGTGCGTACACACTATTCCGATAGTCGCTTCTGGTCCATCGACATCCTGGCGTTGAGGCCTGCCCTTTAGTTTCCAAATGTACTAACAATACTATTCACATACTAGACTGCCTGTTGAACAACTGTGTTGGCCGACTGAAGCCAGCTATTTTTATCTGTGAATGGGCTAACACACGTAACGTCGACTAACTGATAGGTTATTTCCACCACTCTGAGGATCGATTACAATTTAAATAACACAGTGTAAAGGACTGAATACATTTACACGGTCCATTGAAATATGGTCCGAACACGAACTTGTTAAGCAAGTTATCCATGCAAGATATTATCCACTTTTACCTCGGCAATCATTACTTCCTTCGCATTGTTAGCACACAAAACAGAAGTAATCCAAAACTTATCGACTGACGTTTGATCCCGTCCTATTGTTCCGTAGCATAATAGCCCGGCGCAAAGTTACAAACCAATTCCTCCCGAGACCAGGTCAAACTAATTCGAAGAATGAGCACAAAGTTTATCGATTTTCCCAGAGCACATACCAAACTCAACTAAAACAAACTTAGTATGCTGCTACCGACTCGAGCCGATGAAACAAGCGTTGTGTTATTGAAATCTGGCATCGTTCCCATCAGTAGTAAGAAGATATCAGGTTATCTTACTATAGGAAACTTTGACTAGTAAAGAATCCCAAAGGAGTGGGACGATCGAGGTTCAGGACGGTTAGTGAGATAAAACTGCCGTATCGAATTGCTTCACTGAGAACAAAAGGCTTTGACCGAGGCAAAAAGATGACCTGAGGTACATTCTTGTTGGAATCCCAGTCAAACTGCTTACAAATTCGAAATTCATGCTTGTCACTTTCTAGTGTTTATTCATCATCCTTTATCGTATTATTTTGAAAACGTTTATCACAAATTTGCATGATAGCCCCCATCTTAATATAGTTTGAAGAACCTTGAAAATTTCAACACTTGAATGTTTCTATTTACTATCTCACATCACCAATAAATGCTTTCAGTTTCCATCTTCCGTGGTGACAGAGAAGTTGGTTGATGTGGTTGTCGGGCTCTAGGTGTGGCATATGTAAAAATTTCATTTATCTCCACTTCGAATTTTAGTTCGAAAGAACTCTATGATAGGCAATGCGCGTCAAATATCTATTTTTCAAGACGAAACATTCTGACCAGGGTAGTTTTCTAAAATGTCTGCAATCATCAGCCAGTTACCAGTTAAACGCGATGTACAACTGAGGAAGACTAACTTGACAGCTACTTGTTGATGTAAACAGACATTTAGCTTACAAGTACATCCAGATAATGTCTCTTATGTACCGCATCATATGCTCGAGTCCCGCAAACAAACTGCAGAATTATTCACTTTTTCATGGTATGTGTTCCACTTTTTTGCACAGTGCTTTCTTTCATTCCGTTTGTAACACTACCTGCCACTTTGATGTACAGTAAATCTGGCCCCCGATTATGTGTAATTATACACAAAACACACAGAGTTGAAGTCACATTCTGAACAGCAATCTCCATTATTACGTTGTTTGTATTATGGAAGATCTATCCGTAAGTAGCAAACATTTACTTCACTATAAGTTAGACACAGCTTAGGGAAGAACCGGGTACTCAGACGATCGTATTCTGTAGTGGAAGTGTGTAGATGTGCACGTAGTCTAATCTAACAAATACACAAAACTGTTACTGTTCTGAACGTCACGTTTAAAAAAATAACAAGTGAAGGAGAAGCACGAGAATGTGCCCAACTATCTTACGGACTTAAGCATGACATTGCCGCAGTCACGCCTGGAAATGTTTGGTATCAATTGTGTATATGAGTTTTGGGTAATACTTTAGACAGATTACACTTTGTATCCTTATTTATTGAAACAATTAGTGCTTAACAGCTGGTGATTACGCCTCCCTATATTAATTTAAAATTATGATGAGAGCAATGAAGAATGTTAAAAGTTTCACAGCACCAGAAAAGCTCCTAGGTTATAGATCACAGAATCGTCTTCTAAGTAACCAGTCGCGGACAGTAAGTGGTAATGCTCCTAAACTGCAGCGGATTCACAGCTCATAATCAAATCTCTTACAATATGTTGGAAAAATCGTTGACCATATGACGAAATAACAAATGTTACCCTTTCAGGGTGGATTAAGATGCCCCGGAGACCGTTGGTGTATCACAGGCATCTTATCTCTAATATGGTGTACCGACAAGGAATGAAGATACTCGTTATTTTTATCAGTTGTACTCTAATTCGGTGAAAGAAGCAAGAAGTAATTCGTTGCCCTCCAGCTGTAAAAGGAAAAGTGGTGTACCAGTTTGGTCAGTGACCACTTGAAGGCGGAAGAAAGCACGAGGTCTTGTGGTTTACTTCCTTTGTAGCTGAATCATTTGATTTGATGAAAATCACTGTCACCTCAGGTTACCCTAATCTTGTACGTCCATACTTTTCAGGACAAACCCAATTCATTAGTTACCCGCGCTGACAGTGTCACCGCATACGGTAGACAGTTAAATTCCAGGCGAGTTCCAATAAACTGCTAACTTAAGCTATTTCTAAAACCTCAAAAATTGCTTACGCTAGTTGCTTACAAAGTCAGAAGGCCTATGCAAACTGATCAACAGGTGGCTTCGGCGTACAACTTGCAAACCTTTGTCGTCAACATGCGTTGACGTATGGAAACACTCATTAAACAATGTACTGAAACTTCCATCGTCTACTGATTTGTGGTGTGAAACTTTATGTATATCACACTAAGCTGACGTCGGGATAACGTGCAGCGTCAATGAATATTCCTTAGTTTTCTTCACCTCTGGTAACACTGTGCTTAGTACTACTATGTTAGAAGATTTAGCTTAGGTTCTCCCATCAGCCGTCATAAGTTAGTCATCAGCGGCTGTCAGCGGTGAGGTTGTGTGATGGGTTGTACAGTAATCTGAGGCAGTTGTTTGGACTTCAAAAAAGCAACTGTTTGCGCTGAGCCTGTATTAAGTTTTGATGAACTTACATTATAGTTGGAAACGTTGTGAAGGTACCAAGTGTCCTGTGCATCTGAATATTACGGTTCTGCGGGCCCAATGCATGGAAGCCTCTTAGGATTCCATTCTCAACTGGATGTATGGAATTAGCACTACTCCGTAATGCGTAATTGTCTCTTCATTTGTCAGTCGCTGGATTTCAGGTAGCTCTTCCGAGTTCATTGAAGCCCGGTAGAGGAGTTCTTCCGAGTGCAAGTGTAGCTAAGCTAACATGTCATCAACATAAAAATACAAAATACGACTTCATGATGAGAGAACGACTCGGTGGTCTGCAACAGTAATGGCGGTAGAGGCAGCCAGAGCAAGTAGGATTTCCCAGGGGCTATTCCAGCTCATATGATCCAGAGACTTGTGTGGCATAGACAAGCATAGTACATCAACCAGCGAGCTGAGTTCGCTATATAAGCTTTGGCGTTTCGGCAGTAGTTTATAAAGGTTAGTGGCTTGGTTGCAACGCTGTATACGTTTTGCACGGCTTGAATTACACTGGCGGCTGCAGACAGGTTACCGGTGTACTATGTGAGTTTGAGGATTGAATTCTCCTACATCCAGACTTTCTTCCATAGGGTGTTACCCTCTTCTTAGTTGGGGTGTTGAGTTTGGTGCTTATTTGTGACTAGAGATGCCGTCAGAATTGACGTGAATTCCATAGCGGCAGCGTAGTATTACAATTCGTGAATTTAACCGGAAACCCTCAAAACTAATATTAACACATACCTTCTCAACCCTGTATTTCTTCACAAAAGCTAACCCGCAGATTTCTGTTGACGATCCAGAGTGGCTATCAAATGTCTTATGAAAGTGTTTTCAGTGCCCACCGTGATTACGAGTCGGTTGGTTGCTGATTTGATGCCTCAATAATGAAGATGATGGCTTCAAGTGTATTTGTTCTATCACCATTCGATGCAACCGATTACTCACGATACCGTGTTTAAATATGAAGTAACTGACGTACTACGTCACCCATACTTCAGTCCTTGAGCTTCGTGTGCACAAAATCTGGCTAAACGATAAAACGCAACCAGAAATGTTTGCTATGGGAAATCTAAGAAATACTGGTCATAAAGAAACCGTTTACAACTCTTAATTCAAGGAGGTCGGGTAAGTCCGTTAAACACGATACTCAGCATGTTTGCAAATGCCTTCAATTGGATTTGTGCTTCAATAGAATCGAAATGTTTACATTGTATGTGGTGCTGAGTACACATGAACACAAACTCTCATGTGGTCCACTTAATTGTTTGGCTTGTTATTCATGTATCTTTTAAATAAATTAACGACCTTTGCTCTGTGAGTTCCAAACATTTGGCACATAAACGTTCAAATCATTAGAGATGTTGAAATTGAAGTCCCCCATAAGAATGCTCTCTCTCTTCACATAGTGCATTTTCTACCGCAGATCGATGTTGATATAACTAGGAGAGAACAACGATTGTTGTCTAAATGTCTAACGAAATACGAATACCAACCCTGACTGCATTTAAATATACTGACATTATACGAACACTTTAGTATATAAAGGGTACCACATAGTTTTCCGACAAAGATACATATTTGATCAGGAGAAAACGTTCAACAGGTATTATTTATTAGAGTATATTATTAATCACATTGAACTTTTTACGGTATGCGCTACTTTGAAGTGAAATAAATACAACCTATATTTTAGGGTGTATCTTTAACCGCCACACTTTTCACTGTTCTGTTATCAGTTCTTGGTATCCAACTCTTGTATTACCATTGCAATGTATAACGCGTTTGATCTTTTTTCGGCTTCTTCAAGTTAGTTTTGTCTGAGAGTATTTTATCCCCAACTCTTAACACTAAGATTACCATGTTTGGTATGTTAACTTATGTCTATTTGTTCAATACAAACGAGAAAGACATTTACCATGAAATATCGGTTCAAAAATCATAATCTCAAAACACGACCAGGCTTCAACAGCCTGCAATTCTGGCCGTCTTCAATGTGAGCTGAAAATTGGGAGTTAGTCATTCGCATATTGATCGAGTGTCTACTTCCTAGGCCAGATCATGCTATTAAGTGTAAATAGTTGATTGTTTTGTATGAACTGAACACATGTTGTACTATGTGCATTCAGGTATACCTATTATTCGATTATGATGATTTAGGCAATTTGTCACTAGAAGGCCGGTGAGAAACCCTAACATGTTCTTCTCTTCTCCGCAAGGTTTTGTGTTTTCCGCAGTTTGAAAAAATGAAGCAAAGGATGGCTGTTCCTGTCTAAGCGATAAGGAATGTGTTTAAGTCTCTGGTACAACACTGAACTGCAAAACACGCAAACGGAGTTGGTTTTGTTTTGGTTAGTACGGCTCAGATATTTCAATAAACGGATATCTATTTTTGATCATAGTATATTTTCTCACTGGGACTCGCCCATTAGTGATTTAATGCGGCTCTTCCGACTTCTCAAACTCTATACGTGCATAAACGTTCCCAACGACGGACGCTCAATCTTAGGCATCCTACATACTTCCAGTAATAAAGTACTTGTGTCAAACTCAGGTCAGCCTGTAATAACAGCCTGAAAAGATTTGACTTTGTCATCTGTGAGCAATCTGCTTATCATAAATACGTCATGGAAACGGTGGATTTCATCCTTAACTGTTGACATTCATTTAAGTGCTCCCAAATAAAGATCACCACACTGATTGATTTTGGCCCTATGTTACGCAGCTCAAATATCTTTTTCTTGCTATATACATCGTTTAGGAAAACGTCTATCTCCAAACTAGTTGTCCATTGGCGGTCGTCTCTGCCTTTCATCCCAGACGTCTGTAGATCGGTGCAGATATCTGAAACGGCTATGTGGAACGTGCACAAACTCAGTCCACTGCGATATTCTAGAAATTCGATAATTACACAAGACGAGTGGCACGCGTTTAACGGCCAACATTTTCCCAAACCACACGACGGGGTTTTGTTAGATATATATCACCATGTAAATTGTAACGCCGTCCGAGACCGTAAAGCGGAATGGGCTTCTACACAGTTTCTGTAGGTGCTCTTAACACCCACACCGCTTTACGTATCCCAGCGTGTTTGAGGTGGGCGGCGGAACAAATTTACAGACAAACGATCAACTGCAAAACGAACCATCTTTGAATGAGGTCCTCAGAATTCTACAATCTGTTTTCGTTCACTCTTGCCAGAAGTCACTTCTCAATACATCCTGAGTTCAAAAACCACACTGGTTTGTCTAAATTTATTTTTACCGTATCCCACAAGTTCTGTGTGAAATTTTACATGTGGCCCATGTATCCCAAGTCAAACACATAATACCACAGAAACAAAAATGACGATTTGAACAGATGGGTTGCACAGTATGAGGCACAGTCTTTATGGTATTCAGTTTCCCTCGTGTATGCAATTTACAAAATGCAGTGAGTATCCTTCAGTTATGATGACATCAAAAAGTTTGCCGTCCATTCAGTTTTAGTAAACCAAGTGCTTTTTAAAAAAAACAGCATTCCCCTTAAACCGTCAAAGAACCGCCGAATCATTCTGTGCACTGAACCAATTCCGTGATGGTAAGTGGCTCAGCGATCAAAACGTTCAAAATCGGGTGTTCTGTTGGTGAATGTGACACCGCCCAGTAAACATTGTTGGAGTAGGGTGGTGTCTTAATCATTCCATTCGATGTTGTACAAGTTGGTCAATCACTATTAAAGTCAGCGTTAACATCCGGTTAATTAGGTCTCAAAGGTCATGTACTCAGTACAAAAACTTGACGTTTCAGTGACCCATTCATCCGAAAATCATTTAGACGCATTCAAACCGACTAAGAATACGTTTATGGTGAAGTAATCTACCTTTCTCGATAGTTTTTACCACGCAGTATTGCTTGGCGTGCTGCAGAAATTTGCGAAATCTCATCTCAGTCTCTTACTAGTCTCTTCTGGACACCGTTCTGCAACCTTTACATTCTCTGACAGATGCACGTTGTGTAATTCGTCGAACCTTGTAAAACTGGTCATGTAACTCGTTATCGCACACTGGTGGCATGGCGATCAGTAACTCTGGGCGTTACTCAGCTAATGTAGGCAACTCACATAGCTTATTGAAGAATGTCATATTCCGAGTCCACTTTCAGTTGCATGAGGAGAAATCTAAGTTAAAAAGTTCCTCAGGGCAGCGTAACTACCCTCTTTTAGTACCTTTCCACAAAATGCAACCTTCTTAAAACAAGTTGCCCTTTACCAGGACTGGTCTCATTTGTCCCATAATGGTACCATGGGTCAGCTGTAAGCCAACTGTGGGGTGGAAAATTGTTAGTAAACTGATCTATAACTGGAAACCATGTTTCAATACTATCTACCTGTATACAGCACAACGTGATCGCAGGTACGTTTGTACTTATGCAAGTAAATTCGATCATGTTCATCTTATTTGGAAGTAGCAACATCACGTGGAATAGAATTCATTTGATTACAGAACAAAAGCTGCATATTACCATGGTCCACAATGGCGGCAAACTTGCGTTCTGTAAATCAGATCCGGAGAAATTAAGGTGCATCCTTAGTAAAACGCAGATTGCTCTATGACCGCCAACGAGAAAACCGAATTAGCGGTTCCAGAAAACGAACTGTTCTACATCGAACACAAGTATCAGACTGTATATGTAGGTATGTGCTACGGGGTTTATAGTCTATACGACGACAATTGCGTGTCACGAACTTTTTCTTTGAAAGAAAGAGTAATATAAATGGACACTGTTTTCGAATTGAAATCGATTACATTAAGTAACAGCTGGCTAGAAAAATTCCCAAACCTAAATGCCACAATTTTGCACTTATCAATTGCTAAACTAAACTTGAGAGGGCAGTCCTCCCTAAAAGAATTACCAGTCGTACAAGGCTATATGGTACCATCCACTGCTAATTAATCAAAAAACGGACTTCAATGGAGTTGCTATTACCAGTGTTTTCCCAACTTCACCGTTACCTCTAATCCGTCTAGACAAAAAGGAAACTATGTGTGCAGTACCAGTTGGGGAGTACGTAACAAAACCACAGCAACTGTGCAATTTCTAGTCGTAGCGCAGGAGAACACAGACGGTGTGATAAATTGTGAACATTCAAGAGTTCGAAGTGAAGTTTTATAAAGATAGAATAATGGTAGTAAAACCGATAACTAATAACCCAGAACGGCACGTGACGCTGAGCACTACACGCCCTTGGTTGATAAGATTTTGTTGCATCTTATCGTCGCAATGAGAATGCTCATAGGCTTTTCCCCGATTTGACTAATTACATCAAATAAATGCTCTTTAATATGTATTTCAAAGAACCACTAAACAACGCTTTCAACCCTTGGTTCGGCACACTTCTGCGCAAGTGCATCGGGTATTTTCTATCTACTGGGCAGTAATTAACCATGTATAATTTCTTGTTTCCAAAAACATAGTAAACTTACAAATTTCTTAACCATAATACTGCGAGATGTTCCAACTTGATCAGTGAGACCATTGTCAAAATATCCAATAATCATTGATGAATATATCGATCTGTTGTTACTATGGGTTTTGATTTCGCTAGCAAGCAAAGAAGGAAGACTAACGGAACGCCGCAGTCAGGTATCAATTTGAAAACGAGAAGACTGTCACAGCTGATTGAACACAATTCCAATGGGATAGCAAGTCGTATTGTGATTGATGGTTAAAGCATAAAAACTTGACTAACACATAATAACCGGAATGAGTCTAACGTTTTGATTATACACGACTTTCAAACAAAAGAGAACTGAGCTTACCAGCAATACCAGATGAGGATGACTAGAAACACGATCAAAATTATTGCCAGCAAACAACCGACCATTAGGCCTACTGTTGCTGTGAAGAAACCTGGAAAAGAGACAAAAACATACACCTATTCAGTGCATCAATTTTTATTACTAGTGAACTAAAGTGAACCACGGTCAGGTTCTGTGATAGAGACAGATGTTCACTATAGAACGCCTTAACACAGTCATTCATGATAGCGTCAACAGACTTGAAACCAATTGCTGACTAGATGCATGTATCGAGGTGAACCAAACCTGACTTCAAAATATTTCTTGTTCATCAGTGCCAAACTAGTGGAGTAGCCGCGCTGTAGACTTTCACTATCGTTGTTGTTTGCTGACTCCTCTTCATCGTCAAAGACAGCAACGCATCAGTAGCTCACACAGGCATTAAACTGCTACTTAAACATATATAGAGAGAAGAGAACCGCTGACTAGAAGCCAAAAGAACATGAAAGAGTGAGATCTCACTCTTAAAAGTAGCCGCACCCGAACCGAATCCTTTGGCATCAAGTGCCTATACTGTGTAAGTAAGCAACAACACCGCAAATGAAACCAAAGCGTCACGAACCTTGTGGGTTATGCTGCCTCAGACCATTAACTACAATTGTTTTCTAGACAATTCAGCTAAACAACGATAACAACTAAGGCTGATTAAATGTTGTTTCATCTAACTTTACCAACTACTGCCTGTGTGATTCCCTAATGTTATATCAGTACAACTCGTGTTGGTACATCCCATGCCGAAGTGTGTCTACTATATGAAACATGTGTTGTGCATCAATTTTTGCTCACCCATTCAGTTCTGTCATCAATATGTTCTGTTCTTTCTTCAATCGCACAGTAACATTTGCGAAACTTCTCAAACTATCCTAGTGAAATCACCATAGTGGTCACCACATTTTCTTCTTGAATCTGTGTTACCGTCTTTCGATTACTCTCATTCGAAGCAACCTTTTACACATCAGATGTGTCTTGCTATTCTTTTCCTCTCCAAACGATGGGTGACGACACACACAAACTTGTCCTAGCTATAAAAGTTCCTTTATTCAACTGTTAAAATTTTGCTGAACCAGCACGACTTATCTAAATCTGTCAAATCTGAAAGTGCCTGTTTTTCCTCATGTGTGGCTTTTTTAATTACACAAAATTGACATGAAAAACAAAACGGGTCGAATGGGTTATTAAGAATCACAGATCTGAGGATGACCACAATCTACCGGAAGAGGTTGGAGTGTTGAAGAATATATGAGTGTCAAACAGGAGTCTTCCTTAACTCCTCAAAGAATGCGTGCTATTAGGGCAGACACGTAACATGTGCAACCAGCATATCATGCTCTGGATAAACGGTCAGTGAACGTACCAGGACTAAACAAAACAGAATTTGTAATATTCCGTTTAGAAGAAGATACAATTTCTTCAACTTGGCCGATTCACTACATATCAGGAAGCCCAGCGTAGGTTTCTCGGACGTCAACTCACTAAACATGAACGTACCGTTATAAGAAATTACTAGTTATCTCTGTGAACGCATCCAGAACGGCCAAATCGACAAAGACATCTCCGTGAACAAAAATAATTTTTTGTTATTCCATAGCCTTAAAGTTGATTTTCAATTCAGTTAACAGCCCAAAGGCAGAATAATGACGTAGCAATTTCTTCCCATCTTGACCAAGCTAGACATAAACCAACTGCACGTCATCAACAACAGACGCTACTAAAACGACGCACTTAGTCTGGATGAAAATAGTGATGGTTATAGAAACTTATCGACTGATTCCAATCGTACGCATTCACATACTAGATCAGTAATCAAGGTAGAACATAACCTTTGCCAGAAGTTGCTTTATTTCGTAGCAGGTGAGGATCATTCTTCAGTCCAGTCCTTAGAAAAAAACATACAGTGACTAGTATACAGACTTTTACAGGGTTGATGCTTTGAAGTACAAAAGAAACCTGAAGTGCTGCCCGCCAGGCATAGCGCAAAAAATGTGTATGCCGGGTACACTGCAGGACAAAACTCAGGAAGTTAATGGTACACTTAGTCAAAACCAGTATCCATAAGGATTCCTAAATCATAATCCACTATCTTAGACATGAGGGGTATCTAAGAGCTAAGATATCACTGCACCTGTGCAGTCTTAAGAGTATCCAAATCATCTTATGGAACTATAAATGACGTGAACAATTCGCAAAGCCTTGAGCTAGCCAACAGTTTACAAGACTTTTACTGCGCTATTAGGAATAATTACTGCCTATGAACAGCACGCAAAACCAGTTGACGAAGACAAAGCAGTTGATGTAGTTTTCATTTTTGAAAGACCTCTGCTCGAATTACTCGGTCCATTCTGTAAACGAGATTCCCTAACTATGTCCAGTATTCCCCTATACTCTTGTGGCCTATACTAATGTTTGAGTCAGTGACGAGTTCACCGACTGAAACTTCAAGAGTAGCTGTAAATCGTAGCGCTGAATAATCAAGTAAATGTAGTCTAGTTTGTTTTTGCTCAACAACCATGTGTTCTTACATGTGTTCTTACATGCCAACATCAAAAATGGAAGTCCATTTTGGACAAAAATGTAGAACGTGAAAACCTGTAGAGGGATCCAGGTGATCCGTGCCGTCATGTTGACGGCAATCAACTGTCTCAGACTTCAGCCAAAGGCATGTAAATAAAATTTTACCACTCGTATTGTTAATCATACTTTCCTGTAAACAAAAAGTGTATGAAACAATCATTGTAAGGAACCTCTGAGATATAAAATTAGACGTTCACGTTCTATCCTCCAATTGTGTCTGTTTTCACAAATGATTCACGTGAGCATTTAGGCACATTCCAGGACGTTTCATTTTGTATGTTTAGCTATCAAGTGTATCCTAACCTTGGAGTAAATATCCACTTTTGCATCGCCCTCAAACGGAAGTGACAACAAAGGAACACAAAACTACTAGGATGTTCCGTTCACTCTCCTATGCACACAAAATAAACTGGGACAATTGCCAGTGCATCATCGACATGTCAAAGATAACCAATTTTATAAATCAACCACAACGCTTGCCGAAAAGTCCACTTCTGTCTTGCTAAAATCAATAACCCAGAGGTAATTCGTCGAAGCAGCACCATTAACTAAACTGCTTGATTGGCAAGCAACACTTAGCGACCGCCTTGCCTTTTCCAATCTGAGACATACGATGCTAGTAGCCCAAAATGCTGATGTCGCTAGTCATTTTCCGATTGTAGTCAGAAAATCGCACCGTCTGCAAATATCTTGGTCGTCTGAATTATTTCAGTAAACTGAAGTTGCTATCTGTGATTCCACAATTTTCTCTAGATCGTTATCGTTTTGGTCTACTGAGTTCTGTCCTATTCGAATACCATAGACCATGTTTGGTCTTAGTTTCTACTATCTAGTTCAGTTTTCACCCCCTCTAGCCTCTTTTTCATTCGTGCTCTTGCAGTTATTGCTTTTCGAAACCGTGTTAAAGTCATATAAAACTCTGTCTAGTACTATTTTTGATTTGCGCGACATAAAGTCAGATAGACTAAACGAACTTTTTCAGCTTTTTGTAGCCTGTACAATTCACATCAATCAGACATGCACAGCTGAGTCTTGATGGCCTCACTTAGGTCCAGCAGTACGCCATAGTTCATCCAAAGACGAAAGTAAAGAGAATCTTCCCGAAAAATGATCGTTGTACCCATTGAATTGCGCAAACAAATAGGATGTTATCGCCAAATACATCATACTGTGATTAGTGCCTGAACAATAACCACGGAGCTGGTCACATATTACGTATCTCTTCCAATACCAACTTTCTTCAAAAATACTTTTGACGTTTTAACAGATAATATAACCATCACACCTAATAACAATAATGAAGCCTGTCCACGTACATCAGTCAACATTTGATCATTGTGATGTGATGGTGTATAACTAGGCAGAGTTGATACACATCACCAGAACGATGCTGATTATGATCGCGTGGCTCGAATTAGGAACGTATTTTATCTTCATACAACTTATAAACCAGTAACCCATTGTGAACTTTCATGGGTGTGGAATTCTTCTTCGTTTCAAGCCATAATTCTGTGAAATGCATTCAGTAGGTATGACCAATAGGATTGTTTCATTTACAGATGGTATTCATCTAACTATTTCACAATGGCAAGCTGGATTGTCGAAAAAACTCCACGATTTGCTTTGGGTGCACACTTACCGTTGTAGTATTCACAATGATCACCGAAGTAATCGGGATTGCATCTGAAAGAAGAAAAGATTCGGAGACTGAATTATCACTGGAAACAATTAGAAGATATACTCCATTTTAAAAAGCAGATTATAATAGATAACAAAACATAAACAACCTCGTTTTTCACTTGTCAAGAAGGACTAAAGTTATCAAATAACCCTTTGTCTGTTTGCAGAAAAGATGACGAACTCAAACAACCTTGTTTATACTCATTAGATGAAAATATTTGTGAGCCAGACGTTGGGCTGGAATGAGCAGTCACAGACTGATCCTAGATATTGTTTTTGTAAAGATCATCATTGCCTCCCTTTTGTATACAATCATCTACTCTCAGTTGGTGAGCTCAAGTGGAAATCAAGTCGAGATTGGAATGTCGTATATATGAATGGAAGTCAAAACCCCATAACTTAACTACGGTGTTGAGGTAATATAGTCGTAGTCTCTACCCGTTTGACACTCTGAGGTGCCTGTAAACCATGAAAACAGATTGCTCACCACAGAAGAACCAGTGTTCTCGCAACTGACAGTTAAACGCATCAGAACGCGTTATTTTTCTCTCCAGTGAACCAGATGATTCAGGTTCACTAATCAAATATACTAAAAAACACCAGCCTCTGATTCAGTATTGTATCCTGAAACATGTCACATAGGATACTTATGAAGAAATATACCATCATAAAATCTATGGAAATGAATTAAAAGCGGCATGAACTGTGTTTGAGTAGCCCTGAGACGAGCATTCTAGAAGCATCCCGGTTCCTATTACAGAATAAATATTGGAAAGAAGAAAAATTCCATCCAAACTGGACGGAATAAAGAATTTTGATCTGATTAGGACAAAAATAAAGTGCGGTTTTTGGCTACAGTGAACACCAAAACTTCGGATGTGTAGACCGATAGTGTAGTGGTCGCCCACTTCTGAGTTTTCAGATGCCAGTTGGTTAGTTTCATTGAACCAATCGTGTATGTTCACATGGGCTTCCAAATTTTGTTAGAAAATTATTTCCGCTAATGGAAATTTATAATCCTGAACGCTAGATGTCTGGTTAGTTTGTTCACATAATTTGCAGAAAGTGCAAAAATATCTGACAAAAATGTGCTGATGAGCTTTTGTTAGTTTCGGCCAAATTCTCTTTCGGGGTATATGTGACTGGTTAACACGGTTGAACAGCGAACATCAACAGCTCATATGAACACACTTAACGAAAGCCCCCCCCCCCTTTCGTTTACTGTCAAGATACACTACATGACTTTCATCTTCCTAGAAAATTATGTGTTGAGATATGTATCCCAGCTCTCTAAATCGTGATTTCGCATCGATATCAATTAGTTCAATTGATATGAACTTAACCACGACTCAAAACCTAAAGCGAACGTGCGCGATATATTCAGTAAAAAATTATCTCAAAGAGACGCAGCTCTTAAAACACAGAGAGACTGAACACTAGTTTAACACAAAACTGACAGAGGGTGGATAGCAAAATTCTGAACTCCACAATAAATGGACAGTTTTCACTATCCACCAACTTTCGTACAGTCATATTAAGAACGTTTCAAATTTAGATTGTTGTTTTCACCTCTCCATTTTCACACTTTCCATATTTGTGATCGTAATTATGTCTGAATACTGGAAGCGTCTAGAAAAAAACATTACGTTTTATGCGACTGCATGCAAGAAGCATAGTTAAATGAGCGTTCCGAGTTAAAAAGTTTTTATCACACAACGAACTTAAAAATATTCCTGCACCTACCTCCTGTTTTGTATCAACTAAAGTTGGCCCATTGTGACCATTTCGCTGTTTTTAGCTGAGATTAAACAGATTCTATTTTTGTTAACTGCTGCAGACGGTGACGGTTCAAACGTACGGTTAATATATCGTGGTTTATTCTTCGTAGTAAAAAGTCTCAGGTTGTGCATCAATAAACATAGATCCAATATGCAAACGGCTGTCAAAATATCAACTCATCTATTGGCGGTAGTTCAAAATGACCAACAAACAAGCAGAGGCTGAGATTATGGTAATCGAAAATCGCCGACAGACCCAATCCCTACTCTCCAGTCCACATTCAAATTACCTTGGTCGTGTGCTCTAGTTAAATATTCTTAATTCTCATTAACTATTCAACGATACCTGATTTCCAGCGTCTTTCATCTTGGATCAATCTGTTTGATTAGTGTTATCTTTCAGCGTAGATGCTTATTGACATAAGAATTGAATTGTGCAGTCCCTGTGATTGTCCTAAGTTCTCATCTCATTTTTACCGAACAATTCGTGCAACCACATTGTGAGGTTAGTCGAATTTCCGATTTTTTCCCAGTAAATATGTGGCTACTATATGAGTTAAGTCTTGCCCCACTCACAATAGGAGTATCCGAGTATGCAATTATAGTTGTAAAAGCTTTTATGCAAAATCTAAGAGCTAAAGCAGAATAAAACCACACTCAAATTCCTGGGTAAACTTGTTTCCACCAAATGTACATTGCAAGCAAAGTAAATACGGTTTGTATTAATCTGCCTCAAAACAGCCGGTTGCTCAATTTCTCAGAATGAACTGGGCATTTTGTGTTCTGAGTTTGTCACAGTGACACCTGTGTTCATTCACATGAAGATAAGCGATCCTGATTCATGAAAGATAACAAGTATTTCTGTATTTCAATCTACCCAATAAAATCGGATCAGAATCCATCAAAAAAATCGTTTTTTGTTCCGACATGTTATCATGTTTGCCTTTTGTTCGTTGTTGATGCTGAATCGTGTTGTTCTGTTGTTTTAGTGTAGCAAATGAGATCAGACACTACTTCGGCAGTGTGCTTTTCATGTGGATGCTATGACCAAATCTGCTGGGCGCCATTAATGGTTGACGTGCAAAAGTGCACTCCCACACCTAGATGCAAGTTGTTGTACGTTACTGTGTGTTCTTCCGGGTATTCGCCTGTGTGTGTGCAGCGGGATTTGTTGAACCAACCGTCAACCAGCTGTCGACATCTGGCTCAGATCGATACTAGTTGGCTAGTTACGAATTACACTATCCAAAGTTTATCCTATAAAGGATTGCTTCTGACCAGTGGATATGCGTAAACAGATAGAATGGAGGATGCTTTTCAATTTTCGAGCAATATTTTCACTTTACTTTGTCATGTCACGTGTATTACTTACGCCAGATGTAGAAAATGATCGCTATAGCTAGCAAATAAAATTCGAAAGCAACTGTGTACGAACAGTGTTGACTATTACAAACCGGGGTGATTATAAGCTTGTGTGACCAATATCAAACAAAGTGGCTTCCAAAGCGGTTCTCAGAGCGTGCATCTTTAATGAAATGCTTCTCACCAACGGTCCTCAACCAAGATCGTCACCCAGTCAGAAAGGTTCTAATGACGTGTTACCAAATGCAAGTTAGCCATACGTTATCCGTTGACACAGCACGTAATAAAACTGACAAAGGTTGGTAACTATGGTCTTGTTAATTACATTCTTTTACAAGTATAAAAGAATCGTATAGAGAATAAGTGACGGGGCGTGGGAACTTCGAACAGGCCGAATGTTTCACACATCACTGACCTACACTTTGAGACAAGCATTTCACCTTACTTTGTGAATGGAAATGGCTTTATTGGAGAGGTAATGTTTGTCAAAACATGCCGCGCTTTAGATCACAGGATTTTACCCCTACCACGGCAATTAATGTCAATGCATGTTTAATACAGATTGGTTTTGATAACATTCTCTACCTTAGTCAGCAAGTTTCACTAAATGGAACAAGCTTTCGGATTAGCGTTGTCAACTGGCTATACAATCCAACACGTTTTGTCAGATTATAGTTCCTGCTGAGCGTTGTGCTCGAAGGAGCAAACGTGTTCCGAATGTACTCAAGCATGCTTAGACCCACAGCTACTTTGGGACACAAGCAACTTCAGATTGTGTCAGTCAGTCGCCATCACTTTGCTATTCATGGGCACAACAGTCTTGTGAATGAAGCACAAACTTGGACTCACTAAGTTAGATGACTCCTATCTGTTGTTAAATAGATCAAGCAATTCGTCGCAGAACGCAAAACAGTCGATGCCGTTTACGTTTGTCGTGTCAAACCAAGACCAACGTGGCAAGAATTCAGACTTAGTAGTGAGCAGTCGGGAAGTTGCAGGTACAAATTGCGTACACCTTAAACTTTTTCGCAGATGATCACTGAATGGCTGCTCAAACTGATCCCCACGAGGAGGAAACAGCTGGGTTTACAGCCAGAATTTTGCTTCAAGCGTCATCAGCGCTGTCCTCTACATACCTTGCTAACTGTTTTCCAATCGCTGTTCCATTTGCCCTGTGAGATAGCTACAGGAGAATTCAATATGCATCACTTTTGATACATTAGCTCCTAGCTTACAGAAGTCGCCCAACATCAGCGTTCCATTTGATTCATCGTGCGCCCTTGGCTCTTTTGTCAGCCGTGAGTTGTTTTCAGAAAGAATTTTTTCAGTGCTCGTTACATGAAGAAATATCGGTATAATTCGTTTCATGTGTAAACTAGTACCTTGGTGGTGTGCTATAGACCTCTAACGTTTTGATGTTGGTCAACTGTATGATCCAGAAATATCTGTTCAGATCGTTGTTGTCTGCCTTGATACATTGTAGGCTTCGAGATGTATCCAAAACTTCATCTATATACAATGTATAATTGGTATCGCAATGTCCTGTTACTAACTAAAATTATCCACAACTCTCAACTTTAACAACCATCCTCAACAGACCGTTCTATATTGAAATTTACGGACTTCAGTAACTACCACAATTTCTGAACAAGCTTTAACAAACGGTGCTCAACACGAGTATAGAGCTATCATTATCCTGACCCATAGACAGAATCAGATCTGTTTGATTGAAGTCACTGGTTTGGCAGCCGAGCTGAGACTTCACCATCCCATATGAGAAGCTTGATTCTCAGTATTGTATAAAATATCCCTTTTGCTCGCATCAGACAAATCTAAACCCCACTTGACGCATCTTCCAAGGTTCGTTGTTGCTTACGTCCATAAGCGCACACTTGAACTCGAATGTTACGCACTACTGGTGCATTTTCCACTTTTATCACTGGTTGAAACAAAGCCTGAAAGAGCACTGAACATACATAACGTATAGGTTGGTGTAGGAGGACTCACGGCAGACACTGCCGTATGTATATGCTGTTCATTTGGGCCATGACTATCCATTCACTTCAGATGGAGTGCTCCTGTAATCGACCACTAAAGAAATGATTCAGTCAACTTGGTATGACTATCGACAAGGTTGGTTGAATTTATGGCACTGGGTGTGCCGTATACGTCAGGTTGTTAACAGCTCCCACACACTACTCTCACAGTGAGAGACAATAGGGCGTTACCCTCATAACCTCAATAACCTGAAGACGAGAACGTTCTTGGACCAACAGTATAACGGAGTGCCTCATTCCTCCCGCCCTATTCTACTTGGTGCGCTCGACGGTGTCTACCAGCAACAGTTGTTCAAATCCCATTTTGTTAGCAAAACTAATGAACGATGAACAGAATATACAACAATACAGTCATCTAAACTACTGACAACACAATACGTCTTCCGACAACCAATAAACGGCTTCTGGCATTTAGTCAATGTATGCAAACGTCTTTTCCCTCGGTGCATGAATCTAAAACAGTGTGCGATTGTAATGTTTTATTATGTACCAACTCATAATTTGACAGTCAACTCCAAACAATTTATCAGATAGATGAACTACGTATCGTGAGTATATTGTTCGCTTTTCACGTCAATTTCATATCAATCATTTGTTTTCGAAAGTATTTAAAAGGAAGCTCTTAACTGTAGAAAACTAGTGATGAGCAAAAACCTCCGTGATAAATTATGCCATTCATGACCTGCATGCAGATGGTCGCACTGATGTTACTCGCTATGGAACCATAGTCAATACGGCTTGCGGAGTCGACTCAACATAAGTAGAAAATGTTTTTCGAATAAACCAGAAAAACGGCGATGTAAATAGTAGATCGAAATGAGGTAGGCTCATCTCTAGTTCCCGTCAAGATATTACTTCACAGGAGTTTTAAACTATTTACTTGTCACCAGTCTTCCCAAAGTAGAATCTCATAAAATGTCATCTGATGGTTAAAGTCCTTATGCGGACATTCTCGGACACAATGGCCTATGAATACTTTCAATGAAATAAAATGCATGACTACTAGTCTGAAGTTTCTAATGCGTAAGTTGCAGCATATTAAGTACACGCCACCTTATGAATTAGTTCTGAAATGATCGATGACTCAAGTTTCAGTTTTGCGTGGGTGGCAAGCGCAATGTTCTGTTCCAAATTCGTGGGCGGATGTTGGCTGACACAAAAAGCCATCAAATTGTTCCTAAGGATATGCCGAATATAAATATACTTTTGGTTTAAAATAATGCAAAGATGCCTATAACATACACCAAAACGTCGTCACTTATGCAATCTTAGTTGAAATCACATCGAAAATATAAAAAATATTATACAGTGCGTTGAAATACTAAACAGTTTGTCACAAGAAACCGAAACAAAATTAGAATGTTGAGATTTTATCAGTCTGCAACTTTCTATTGTAGAAAACGTTAAAATAACCCAGCAGCATTTTGAAAACGTTCACTTTATTGGCTTACGAATGAAAGGCGATAAGTCATTTTATTTGTGGAAATATATGGACCTCTCTTGGTTTTTCTTGAAATTCTTCTTTACCAATCGATTAAAACTCAAGACCACGCCCCAAAAACCTAAATTGACTTAAACCTAAACATAGTCAGCCAAACAGCTGCCACATGGGTCTTATTTACTAAAGTTGCCAAAAAATCTAACTAAACCGTTGGTAGGCCAAGCAACGATGTGGTCAAAAAGCACGAACATTATAACGACTATGCTGGATGAAGCGACCAGGTGCTTCTGACCCGATTGAAGACCTCCTAATTGTCCAAATCGTCAGTGAGCAACACCTTCCCAGATGATTGTAAGCCGCAACCAACATCAAAACTGCACCAGCTACATTTTCCTTTTCTTTGTTTGGTCCTGCTTTATAAATATTTTTTTCATCCTGATAATTCTCTTCTTTTAAGATATTTTACGTCACCGTTACGATAAACAGAAATTCAAGCCGCCTTATATCATGGTCAAACTGGTGGCTATTATGAAAGAATGTAAGGAGAACAGTTACACTTCCCGTCTCATTCTTTTGAGGATAATATGGATTTGAACGCCCGTATAAAACAACCGGTTTCTGAGTCAACCAAGACTAACGTTGCGTTCGCCTCTCTATGTGGATACAGAGCAGTTTGCATAGGTCAAGTTGAGTGTAACTTACAAAGCACTGCCACATAGTATATCTTGAAAAAGGTCAAGTAACAAGGTCCTCGAATACGCGAGGTCATTGTTAGTACACAATATACACTGCACGTTACATCTCGATGACGCGACGCTAATATGTTCTACCAACCTCTTTCCGCATTCCGTATTCAACGACATAAAAGGGAACACTACTTTGTTATGCCAAGTCCACGTTTTCAGCAGTACTGTCGGTCAAAATGAGCTGTATTTGACTGTAGAGAAATTCCTTCGTACGCTCAAATCACCTTCGTGCTTTAATTATAGTTGCATCTAAACGACGTTTTCTATCCATTTGCCAAAGTGCATTAGAGTTTATCGGACACAAAACATGTAATGTCAGTTTTATTTTTGTTTTCCTCTGTTTCACGTGGGCAACCATTTTAAGAATAATGGTCATTTATCCGTTGTACCACAGCAAACCCTCTTGAAATTGACAGAGAAAAGCTCTTGAGTTATTCGTTTCCCTGGTCTAGCCGACTGACTTGACCCACTAGACTAAGTTAAGATTATCGTTCTCAACTTTTATACGTCAGTGAATGTGCGACGTCATGTGACACAAGATCACATGGAGAGTGAAAATTATCAGACAGCCAAAACTTAGAAAGGATCAATCACGGTAATGAGGCCTAAACCAACCGTCCTATGAGTGGTATTCGAGCGTGGCGACTCTTATGTTACCCCTTATAATGAAATAACTTTATGTGACCAAATGTCATAAACCTTCTACATCTTGGTTAGAATTAAACGAAGATTTTCAGACTAAACCTAGAGTGATTTATTTTTCGTGACCCAGTCAGGATAAATTAGGGTTACTTAGGTCCCACACTGCACATTTGTGCCCGATTTCCACCTTCACTATATTTTCATCTAAAGGCCAGAATTAACATCATCATACGCTAGTTTTGTACTAACTAACGCAATTTATCGGATTAAAGCTATGAAATTTTAGGACGATAGGTTGGGTGATACAAGTAAGTTTTGCTAGAAATTCCGTGTTTTTAGACGTATTTCATCTACTACAAACTGAATGAACAGTTCACTCAGTCCAAGACGGTTTCCCACTTTTGTACTGTTTCCCTATTCCAAAATTCACAATATTCTCAAATTAGCTGCTTCGATTTTCCAGAGTTTGTTAGAATACCTGGTGCACTTGACACATATGTCATATGACACACAGCCAGATATAATTTTCTTATGAACGTTGAACAGCGTTTTCAAATAATCAGGATCACCGGTGAGCCCCTTGGTCGGCGGACTGTTAAGCAGTTAGCCCGTTGATCGACCGAAACGCTCTGTACACCACAACCAACATACTCGTGAAAACAGTTTATCTTTCAGATGAGAAATCAAACAGAACTTGTAAAGGTTTTATCTCCCGAGATACTTATTTTGCTTTGTGCGTGAAATAAAATGTCCAGACTTACACGGGCACCAAAACATTAGTTACCAAGGCAATCAGTTGTGACAGCACGAGCATTTTTGTAAAGAGGGGTGGTTTACACTTGTCATTTTACGCTGCCTCCACAGACCGGATACATTTGCTACTTTCAAGTGAGTGAGACATAAGAATCTCAATTGGACAAGACAGAAAGCTGCCCAAATTTCCGTTTTTACTACACAACATCCTATACTTTTTTTATGCTAACAATCAACAATCGGCAACCATGACCACAGGTTAAACCATCTACGAACTGATTAACTTACGCGTTCACATACTGCCAATTCGCGTGAATTCTCTTTGGAGTCTTTTCAATGCATTTAGAAATTAAAATTTGTGAACACTGTATTGTGTGCCTTATAATAAATTCTGATGGGACTAGATATGCCAAATATAATCTGCTGTCTTTGTTGATATTCACACACGAAACCATCCTGGACATAAGTGTTAAAGGTTACATTACCTTTGCCATGTCGATGAAGGTCAGACGCAACACCTCAACAATCTCACAAAGGTCAGTCTTTTTCGTCTAAAGCGTCTGATATTGTATTGTGATAAAGAATTGTTGAAGTAAATGTAACAGTTTTTTTTATAAAAAGACAATTCGTACAAAAAATTTCCAGTGAATCAGTTTACATCCTAAGTCCAGTGTCTACAGCGTTTTGACTCCCGTCTTACAAGCACAATTTCCGCCTATAGTTGAGTATTCAACAATTAAGAGATAACCGAGAGGAAACCAAGTTTGTATCTTCAGTGTTGGACAGTTTCTAGATTCGAAGGTTGTGGTTTTCAGAAGGTTTTCGCTTGATCATAAAAAGGCAGGTTTGTTCCACATTCCACATTTGCTCGAGGACCTTTCTTGTCACCACTTCCATAGACTTTCCAGTCAGCCTCAGTCGATTACTTGTGGGTGATGTTCAACTTGAAGTTAACCAAAACCCCGAGTACGCGTCAATAATTTTATTGTTGTGTCTGATGTTGTGTCATGACAAAAGATGTTCGTTTGTGAGGGCATTCATATATAATGCAAGGAACATTACGTACACTACAGTAGCTAATGTTCTTTCAATTTTGTTGGTGATTTCTTTGTATTTGTGTACGTGGATATCATTGTCATCGAATATTTAACTACTATGCGTGGGTATATTGGCCAGTTGGAGCAAATCGTTACACTTTTAGGCAGTATATATATATATATATATCCGTAAACTCAACACGCCCAAGTTTGGATCGAAAAATTTTCAATTTGTGCAAAATAGATCAGGTGGAATCATACAGCAGTGATTTTATGCTTGTAATGATATCAGGAAAAATTAGCTAGGACAATGTTTCAAGTCCACTTTGAAACCATTCTTTCGGAAACAGCTTTCAATAACTATAATTTCACTTTAGCCCCGCAAATATGTTTTGACATACAAATCGAGTACATTAAGGTTTGTAATAGATTATTCTCGTCTTAGGGCAGTGTTCTATTATCTAAAGCGTCATGTATCTCGGTATCTTTGTAAGTTCACTGGACAGCCATCACATGAGGGATTTCCATTAGGCTCTGATGTCGAATGCAATCTAATCACTCACACAAACGTTCTTCGTAAGTCAGAAGTGATACTTTCTTACTTCACTCACAATCACGGGAGCGCTTGCTTGCTGATTAATGCTAATTTCACTTGGTACACTTGACAGGCCAAAGAACAAGTGAAAACGCCCCCGGTTTGCTGACAAAAGAACGGGAATTTTACTGTCTGTTTACTGTGACCTGTTTGTCTTCATCTATAGCTGTAAATGACTCCCTAACCCTCAGTGTCCGCGTGACACTAGATATGTACCAAAGTATGCCACCTTCTGAGGAAGTTTATTTCCGTGCTAATTATGTGTCACGTGGCCATCGAAGTCAAATCCGTGTTCACTACCAAATGATAAAAGCACCCACCAGAATATCCCCGATTCACGAAACTCCGTTAACTTTAAACCACTTCAGCAGAGCAGAAAGAAAACATGTTATATATCAACATTTCGTTTTCTCTCATCTTTTGCAAATGTCCAACCAGTAAGTTATGTACGACAGACAAATAGTGACAGACGGAGAATGAACAGGCATTAATTCACAAGTTTCTGTGGACAACGCCACGGTAATCTGAAGGGTTACTTTAACCACTGGCTGACGAGCTATAATCAACACTAAAGCCCGTAGCTACCGATTCAGATTGCACAACAATATTTTGAATAAGCTAAGTGGAGCCACTTGTGTACCTATTGCCAGGAGGTATGTAGCAGTCGATGATTCGGAATTTCAAGCGGTGGATTCACCGGTTTCAGATCGTGATATCATCCGTAGTCCTAACCATTTCATGACGTGTTCTGCCACTCGCTAAAATAATTTTCGGTCAGTTTTGTCCGCAAAAATAACCCCAAACTGTAAGTGAACTGGTAGACAGAGTTCACGAATATGTAGAATCGGTCCTTTGCAGGCTAGAACCAAGAGCAACTGGGCAGCCACATACGTACGGGAGTGGGCAAACTTCAATTTGTGTCTAATGTCACTTGCCAGTCGACCTTCTCTAAAGTGCAGAAATAAACGTGTCTCCTTCTTTGGAGCCGTCTGAACTGGCTCACTATACTTATACAACACGTTGTAGGTTTCTGTGATTTTTTTGAATATCCATTTGCCTGTAATGTTTTTTATTGGCATCTCTTTTTCCGTCTGCAGCTTATCAGAGATGTTCAAGGATGACTAGGGTCATGACCAAACCATGCTTGTATGTTAGTGGAACAAAACTGCAGGATTGAAACTATTGTCCAATTTTTGTCGCTGTACGATTGATAAATTGTTGTACTATTCTATCCTAATGCTCGTGAACCAGTATATCTTTAAAAAGGCCAAACTTTTGTTCAATTCAGTTTCTTCAGGAAAAAAAACAAGTTCAGGTAGGTTGGGTTGGAAAGGTTGAAAATAAATTGAAATAAACAGTACTTGTCAACATCAAAATGTCAAAAACGTACTTTTGGTTAAATACGGCTTTGGCAACATTGTTTGAAACTTGCTGTTCAATCATTGCTAGAAAGATATGGCTAATATTCCGCCCAATGGATCACTCATAGCTACTCCCTTTACCTGACTGCAAGAAGGCCCTTCAAATTTATATCTGTTGTTCATTGCACAAAGTGAAATGAGATTCTCAGGGAATCCAAGTAAAATACCTACATCACGGATGAGCAAGAGATAAAATCAGATAAAATTTAAACTGCTGCACTGCGAATGACATTTTTGAAAAATAAATCTACGACAATCAAATACATAACTCGTGAACTCTTCCAGTACAATGAAATTCTTGAGACAATGGAGGACAACATTTTGTGGTTGGGGTCAGGAATGTCAACTAGCCAACAAATAACTTTACAAGGAACAGAATTGTTCATACACAAAAGTGGTAGCAGATGTACCCCATCCCTGTGTACTTTTGACACACCTTTCATAGGTGGTGTCATTTGACAACATGCGCCTGTATTCATTTTAAAAAGATATGACCGTTCAACCACAATGTCAGGAGTTGTCACGCTATTTGCTTTTCAGTTCTTTTCATCTTTCTTCAACTTCCGTTAGACTATCAAGATTTTGCTCATTTTTGTCCTCACTTGTGATGACCGCATCAGACAACGCAGACCGCAACAAATGCCTTCTGTCTGCTCTGATAAAGTTGCTAAACGGAACCCATTTTCTTTATTTAAACTATGACGAATTTTATTGGGTTTGTAAAGAACACCCGTTTCAATCCACAAAAAATGTATTAGAGGTAATACCAATGCCTCATTTGTACTACCCCCTGTTTGAACAAAAGTGTGTTATTATTGGTGTTTAACTTGTGTTTACTGCCACTCTCAGTTAAAACAAAGAAAATGACCGTCACCTGTTTTCACTACTAATAAACGCCGCAAAAGAACAGTGTTCTCTGACCTCTGCAGAAGTTGGTAATATTCGTAATGCCAAATTTAGTTGAATGAAACTCAAAAGCTGCATGTTATCACAAGCGCTTAGTAGAAGTACTTTCAGTTAACTAACTGTATCCGTATGACCTAATGTTGTTACTCATTCGCCCTGCAGTATCGACTTGTCAGAGAGGATCCAAAACACTGTAGTGTGTGATTTCTCTGATGTCACATGCACGTGATGATTTTTTTAATGCTAACGTTGTGTGTCGTGTTTAGGGATGAATTTAGCGGGGTCATATGGGCGAAGTTGCGCTCCTCTATGCAGCCGTTATCTAAGATAAGAAGTCATTCACTAAACGGTTACAATAAGTGTGTGCAAGCCGAAGTCAGTAAAATTGAGTCAGACGGAAAAAAATAATGACATTTCACTGGATGTTTTTGCTTGCCGCTGTAGTTAAGTCATTAAAGTTATCTGGAATAACATGTGTTCTTGTTTCATATCAAGAAGTTAATAGCCTTTTTTGGTCAAATATGCAGCACGTAAACATTCCACTGAAATAAAAAAAGTGTTTCACTATTCAACAAAACTGCTGCGATCAAACTGAGGGATTTAGATGACCAGATTACTTTTTTTACGGTGAATATAGGTACTCATCGTTAATCGATTTCCGGGTCATTCACAACAGAATGTGAGTTGGATTTGCTCATCATTTTAGTTACCTGTTACTCCAAGAGGAAGGAACTGGTAATTGCAGGTCCTTGTTTTATAGTAGGCTACTTAGCCAGACAGCGCGAAGTGTTTTAATTAATGCACCTGCTGGCATGTAGTAATTAGGATCTAGCCATGGCAACCTCAGAATGTGAAAAAGCTGACATCAGAAATCGAGAACAGAACTCCCATTGCAGTTTATTACACATGTTGGCCTCGTTTCACATTTCCCATTTAGAAACAGTTAACGGATAAGAATTACATTTGTTGTTGATCAGCATTGGTCAGTGTGAGTCTGTTGTAGAATCTCTGTATCTTTGCATAATGGAGGGACCCAAGATGTACTAGCAAGCTGTCTTTCCGGACACACGAGTACCACACTACCTACGTGCGACTTACACACAATCATTCGATCTTTAAACTCCAGTATGCGTGTGAAACTGAATCATCATCCGAGCATTGGTTTTATTTTCAATGGTTCAGTAATTTTAGTTGGCGTACATTGGAAGCTTTTTCCAAAGCGAAGAACACAAAATGTCTGTCGCCGTCACGATATCAAGAATGATCAAAGAAAGGTTGAAACTAAAACGAATAAAGTTTGCGATATTTGTCCTCCTCTTCAGGATTGGTGCGCTTTCATTATGCATGCCCAAATAAAGGGACATAGTTTGTCATGGTGACTTAATGAAATGCACCAAACCGAATTACCCAGAAGGTAATCCACTGTCCGTAAGTTTTCCACTGTAATGCCGGTAGTCGTCTTCAGAACATTCCTGCTCCTTCCATCCCCAATCGTACAGATGACGTGTGAATCTACTTAATCAGGCGCAACCTTTAAAAAAATGTACATGCATACTACTCTATGTTGGCTGGACTAAGCCCAAGCTTGAAACCAGTACTACCGGTCATTTGCAGTACGACGAAACGTTCAATAATTTTCAAGCAGTTTGACGTATCACCAAGAGAGGGAGCTAGCTTTATCCGGCCCTAAGTATCATCCGTTGATAAAAATATGACTGAACCGAGTAAACACATCTTTGTCCAGCTCGCAGACAGATGTTTCTTACAGTGAGCAAAACAACATGCCTTGAAACACCCTCACTCTAATTTTTGAGTGAAATAAAACTGTTTGCGACATCACTACCACTGTGATAGCATTGGAACGAATGTAATTCTGTTTGATGATTAGATATTTTACGTGGTCAAACGATTTGTTGTAGGCACCAGCAGAGTCACAACGAAATTCTCTAGAACAGGAATCAGACGACTTTCGTACTGTTTGCTCTAGTTAAAGACAAATCAATCAACTTTATTATTTCGCTTTTACAAGTAGCCGGTACTTTACGATGCGACTCATCAGTTTTGAAGTTATTAAATTTCACCTCAAGCTAATTTGCAGCTTGTAAATAGCTCACTTTAGGTTGTGTTAACTTTAAACCCCATGAGCACCAAATGACAATTAAACCCTCTCATAAGGTTTTTCTCAAACTCATTTTCCCTGGCAAGTTTTGTCCTTGTTCCGACTTAATCAGTAGAGATAGCCGGAACTTGGTCTGAACCTGAACCCTTCGCTTTATGATCTGAAATTCTCATTTGCTTGACCACATCCCTTACGACAAGAAGATCAACACAAGTGGTGCACAGCCTGTTTATACCATGTTAATGTGGATGGACAGCATCCTTCTTGGATTGCCACAAGGACACGAACTGGTAATTATCACATTTTATTACTGATGGCTAGGTGGACAAAGGCTTCAGCGTGTACTGTGAAAGGAAAACGGGTGGAACCCCGTTCAGAGTTGTTTCGCTTGATGAATTTGTAAAATGACAAAACTGATTGATCAGTGTCAGCTTTTTTGAGAAACATAAAGTAGATTTTTTTTTCTTGTTCTCGCTTGTGAAAAACTAACATCTGAAGGTTGTTACGAATACTCACCCCAAACATTCCGATATATTCCACTGGCTTGAAAGTTATAGGGTTTGTTTAAATGAAGACACTTAAAGGTGTTGACAACATAGCCAACACTTCGTTAAAAATCTGTGCTCGAATCTCGTGGGAGCAAGTCAAACGGAATTGCACTCATTGTCCCTGGAAATTACCACAAGTACGTGAAACTGAATGCAGTGCTTCCGATCGACACTGTGGCAACGGTTATCAGTTCTACGTTTTAACCGTACATACAAAGATTGAATCCTACCATCCGTTCACTTTCATATGGGCTTTACTGATACATAAAAGCAAATATTAATTAATGATACGTACAATCCTTACAATAGTGTTGAAGGTTCATGAGAGTTCTACATTGAACAGAAATTGCTGTCGATTGCCATTTACTTCAGGTTGGATGTACCCTTTTCATTCACAGTTGAACAAGTATTGAACCCGTAACCTGCAGACAGTCACGTTCATTGGGAGATTAGTATTTGGCTACTAATAAAAGACAGATTCGATAATTGTTGTCTCCGGTTGTCTATATAAAAGCTACTCAGTTTCTGTAGACCAGTTAATCATAGACTGTTGACAGATAAATGATTTCCCATTTGATGTGTTTCTAACAAACGAGCTGGTATGGCAGTTATCAGATTATAGGGTTAATCACTGTTTCTCATTTCTGAGTATTTAACTAAATGATTTCGATTTAAACCACAAGGAGGCACAATTGACAAGAACAACTGTGCAGGAATTAAAACAAGTTTGTTAATGCTTCCCCCGTCTTGAAAATCATACCTTAATTAGATGTTTCCCTGAAGACAATAAACACTGTTTCCTGTCCATAGTTTGGTAATCGTTAGCAGACTTCCTTTGAATTTATGGCATAGCTGGTAAACGTGCATTCTGTTGGACAATAAAACTGTACAGAAAAACTAATTTCAACTGATAACCGACCATCTGTTACAATAACCGACTGGTTTACCTCCAAGGCTGTCAGGTGATTCAAGTAAACCTTAATTTCTAGATCCATACTGTTTAAGGAAGGCACTGGAGTAAACGCTGTTACAAATGTCCTTCGTATAAAAGAACCTTAAACTGTTCCGATACAACTCTTTTTGTGTTGAATATTAAGTTCATTTTGAAGAATATTGGTCGTTGTCGGCATATTATGAACACTGACAAACAGAATTATCGGGTTAAATATTGCCGTAGAACACGTTACACCTGTTACACCTGTCGCGGTTACAGTCGGAAAGAAAAATTATAAATCTTCCAACTGTATTGCAGACATTAACGTGACTACTCTTCAACTCACGGTCAAAGTTCTAACGACATTCTTATCGAATAAACACTCCATTGTGGAAGCACACAATCGTGCGTGATGTAACCACAATTTAGCTGAGATTGCACATTCATATCATACCATAAAAAAATTTCCATTTGTACTGTTTATTCACCTGATTAAAATATCACTTCTGAGCTACTTATCACCATACTGGCCAACAGTAAACAAGAAATTCTGACAGCCGGTCGTCTAATCAATAAACATTGGTCACCACATTCATCTATACCATTACGCCTTTAGTAGCAAAAGATAATTCTTCTCGTGTTATAGACTAGGTCATCCACAGTCCACACACTGTCAAACCGTCTTAGCTTAAACAACAGAAGTCTATACAACAAAGGCTGAAATCCATCGCTCTGACTACTGGTATTTGTTGTTAGTGCTCAGCGCACCGTGGTTACAACTGTAATATGGGAGAGCAAAAGCAATTTAGTTGACGCAGTAACTCACACCTAAATATGTTATCTTCTGGAAAACACTAAGATATTCACATAACTCCCTGTCATCGCATGTTTTTTATTGTATCAGGCTTATTGTTCACCTTATATGAAAGAGTTTCTAAAATTAAAGCCGATAGTAAGTTACGGTGTGTCAAACGTTTTCGACAATGTTACAACACAGCCTCTTCATAACCGCCCTCCGTGTGACAATGCCCTACATCACCAAATAAGCTGAATTCCGGCCACGATTGTGAACCCTTAAACAGTCATCGATATGCATCGATCATTTTCAGGGGTTTTGAACAGGAAACGGGTTCAAAACTATTCATGCGGAGAAGATAGTTGTTTGCGCCAAAGGCCGGCTCATAAGAGACCGAGATTGAAGACTACTCATTCGTATGCAGTGTTTAAGAAGTCACTGTGTCTTCTAGTAACACAAGCTAACCTAATGATTTAGACAATACATAAAATATAGTATGAGCATACAGCCCAACGAAAACACTCTCTGATAGTAAGCGTGACTGAAAAAGTCGTTTTTTCCGACATTTTTAATTAGTTGTATAGCTTTGTTCGAGCCCGTCCATGACAAACCGAGATGGAACATGACAGTTGAGACAGAATTCAATAACATTTTCTTGGCAAGTTGAAGATTTAAATAGAGTAACCGGCATAACTAATAAATTGCAAATTGTCATTTGCCTTTAAACATGTTGAGAGGTTAAGTGATCAACTGCTTTTTGCTGAAACCAGGATGTTTTTCCAAATTAGCCGACGTTTTAATAATCCATCACCCTATTAATTAGAACATGGGAACCGGGATTATTTAGTTCATGACGGAATGATTTGATAATTACAAGTATATGATAAATCAATTATCTAGTTCCACAGAATACGCGTAACGAATGTCTCCTATGGGTATTTACAAACGGATACCTAAAATTCATACTTGAGTTAGTGCAACAAAATTTGATATAACTGATTTCAGTTGATGAAGTGGATCAATTCTGACGAGGTTTTTTCAAATAGTTTAACCCCTTATCTTCAACCTATCAGTAAAACTATACTTTACATTTGGGAAAACAATATCAGGACTGCTTTTGTTAGTTTCTCAAAATTTTGTTTCGGTAAATTCACAATTATTGTTCTCAAGTTGTACATGGTTTGTTAATTACAAATAGTGCCTGCACTACTCAAGTGGGCTGATCATCATCCCGTTCTCTTAAATCCTGGTAGTTATTGTTCATACGTGAAAAGATATTCCTGCAAACTTTTTGATGCACATTACAATAGACAAGTGAGTTTAAGTTTTAAATTAAAGGAAAGAGGAATTTTTAAGAGAAGCACCAAATTAGACATCAGAACTGAGTCAGAAGATGCTTGAGAAAACATGTTGAAAACACATTTTTGTTTGTGGTAAGGGAACAGGCTAGAAGAGAAACCGTTCACTGCAAACCTGCTAGAAGCACCTGTCGGAAAGGAAAATGTAATCACGTATTCTCAAAATACCTTGTGTTGCCTTAGGAATACTAGTACCCAATGAAAAAAACGCCCAACTCATCAACCTAGACCATGTTGATTGCCAGTTTTCAGTTATACTCACACTACTCGTTTTCAGGTGTTCCCATTTTTTTCTCGCTTGTCAAGTGAAGTGAGTATAACTCAGAACTTAAAATCGCTCGTTCATATGTTACCGATGTTTGGTGACATAGGCCGGCGTCCATAGCTGCATAACAAACATCAGTGCTTATGCTGACAATTTGCCATCGCCCACGGTGCACTGAACAATAAAGTGAATCACTTTTTTTCTGATTGAAACAGGAAGTTTGCAGTTTAGCAGCCTAACTGGAATGAACAAGCCGCCCAGTTGTATGTATGAGACTGAAGCGGTTGTAAGTGTTAATGTCCGGAGGCGACCAAATAAACAAGTGTATCGGATGAATCAAAACTTTTAGTTTTGCTCACACCTAGTTATCTTATTCTGGATCAGCTTTTGTCTTGCTCACTCGGACTGAGTCTGGATAGTCCGAATATCATGCGTCCATATTCACCATGTGTTTGCGGACTGAGTGGTGTTATTGATTTCAAGCGGAATATATTTGAATAGGATTGCGGATAATTCAACTGCCCCTAAAGTCCGTTAGGTCACAAACTAGTAAGCTGATGTAACCGTCTATTAAAAACTGATGCAACCAGTAGATATCTTATAAACAAGTCATTCATTTTGAGATAACTTGACAATTCTACCCAGTCACCCGTTGAATGCAGGGCATCGAAGTGCAGCAAAGAGTAACCTACCAAAAATTTAACCAGAAGGATGGACAATGTCTTCCACCACGTAACAACTGAAGTGAGCTGATAACATAAACATTGCCCATTCTGCGCAAACATTGATAGTTATTTGATTACCGCAGCGTAACCGCAACAACTCCGGAATGACAGCACCTTAAATCCTAGTGATAGACAGCTCGGCTTATAATAAATATTCCTCCAACTGGCTTAATGATATTCTTATTTTGATGTGTAAGTAGTTAGACAACGAAGTATGATATGGATTCTTTTGAACCTGCCGATTTCTTAGCAGTTATCTCGGTGAGATAGAAGACAAAACGTCGAAATCCGGTTTAATATTGTACCATACGGTTACTTGACTACATTTTATTACTTCAATTCCTAGTAAAATATCACACTGAATACTTCCTTGACTACCCCAAGATTATGCGTGGAAAACTGTCGTTTCGAATTTGAATGTATCGCTCTTAGTTAAACCCATAGTTCAGTATTGAACCAAAAGTTGCCAGACATTTTCCCAAAGATCTATAAATAAAAAGATCTCTGATGTTGGCGTTGCAACCACGTTTTATAAATCCTGTTATTCCCACTAGTTGACTTTTCGTTTATTTATAACCATGTGGATATTTATCTTTCTGGTCTCAGGGTTACCTGTGGACCGCAATGAGTCTGGTACTGTTAGTCATGTAAGAAGTCATCCCAATATGCTGCAGTAGCCCTTTTATCATTGAAAACCTATTCGGAATTGCTAATAGCTCCAATTTTCCGACCTCCTGCCCACCATTTTTAAGGTGGTCTCAATCCGCACAGTTCCACACCGCTAAAAACTGTTCCCAAATGGCTACACGGCACATGAGAATGTTCATTATCAGCGCATGTTCTAAACAGTGTACAGACGTCCACATTGCGCAGAAACCAAAAGTTTCTTCGAAAGACTAGGGGCTTAGAAAATGTTCCATTTCAGACTGACATTTCATAAAAATTATCTGATCACAACTGGAGGCTATAAACCGCAATCCAACTTGAACTGCACGATCTTTGTTGTTAATTTGTGATTTGTGCTTTTTGGCCAGGAGTGCAAGTCTCACAAATACTAATACCAGCTCAACAATCCACGTTATATTAGTCTAACTTTCAGTTCTCTCCCGAGGACAGTAACGACTTAATTTGCGGAACAGACATTTGTTTGCGGTAGTGTATGCAAGAACACTTTCCTAAACGATTGCTCAATCTACTGACTCAATCAGCCAACTCATCAGATACTCAGGCAATAGATTGAGGGTCAGTTATTGCAAAGCGTTGCGTTGCTGCATCGCAATAAGCAAGTCTCTGTTGATCAAATAGTAGAAATGAGGTTACGTTCGTCTGACCTTCATCATCATTCATTCAACTCATCTTTCCATTCTTTCTGTTAACTTTTTGCCGTCACACTTTCGGTTTGTGAATCAAATGATGCCACAATAACACGTGACGCAACCATTGACCCTTTGCAAATTCCGCTTGTAAATTTCAACTGATTCCTTCAACCTCTGTAATGTAACTGTACTTTCTCATCACTGCACTACATTGTTTATTTGGTAACAAGGAGCAGATCAGAGGAAGAGAGTTCGCATTTCTAGGTGTTTGTTAAAATCACCCTAACAAGGTCAACATGGTATCTTCCATTCATCCATTTAACTGATGACGTAAAATTTAACTAATGTGAAGGTATCGATTAGACACTCGGCGAATCAGAAGCCATTTTAACAAACCGCAGAATATGGTGTACTTGCAGAACATTCAGCAAAGCCAATAGAAATCCAATAGACACACGTCAGCCAGGCACTTTCTCATACATCACATGACTGTAATCAAAGCACACAATAATTAAATGCTCAACCCCAATCAGACTGTTACCAGTTTTGTCGTGTCGACCAGAAAATGTTACACTGTAGGGTCATTTGTGTTGCAAGATAGGGACTACATTAAAACAAATTAAATCTATTCTCATTGAAGTAATGGTCCCCTGTCAACTAACAGAGAAGACCTGTTAACGTTTAAAACTGCTATGTCTTCATCCCATACAACTGTCAGTCAAGACCGCCCTCGACGAGTGCGTTAACTTTCCTTCTTATCCGAGAAACAAAGTGTAATCATGATCGAACTCGACATACTTAGTAGCTTAAGACTAAGAAAGTGTAAAAGACTTACCGACATCGTTTTTCGCAAGTGTCCTCCACCTCTTTGACAAACAGAGCACATACGCCCCCGTTCAGACAAGTCAAAGTTGTGTCACCTTCCGGGCATAGTACGGTTCCTTTGCTAAAAATATTATTAATTATCGAAATCAGAAATGTCACACTAAAATCGTGTTCTTCATGACACTTACGCGTCACATCCAATCACATCGGGAAGCACGTCGGGGATAGATTGCCTGTAAAACGATAAAAACACCGGTTAGTTATGATCTTACTCGCAGAAATTGGTGAAGTGAACGTACGCATTTTCCAATTTTTTTGATTGTTCCGCGCCCATAGGTTTCATCAGAGTGGTTTACGCGTTTTGAACAGTAATGTATGAAATAATACAGTAGAGCAAGAGTATGCCTAGTGGGTCACTTCAGAATCACAGCTAAATCCACCAGATAGGAATTCTCCTCAGCAGATCGAAATTCTGAAGTAAAGAAGTTTGAGAATAAGTTTAGTTTGTCGGGTAATTATATGACGTATAGAACCTACCTGACAATAATACAACACTTCCTGGCTTGTTATTGATCTTCCTAAAAATGATTGGCCAACTTTTACCCAATCGGAATTTACAGATTCTAATTAATCTAGTAATACTAGTGGTCTGCACTTTCCGGAAACATGCTGATTGGTTGATTTTACATCCCTTTTATATTTTCAATGGTTTCGCTTGACGGAAGCTTGAGCAATACGACGAAGTGTGACATTTGCTTGTTGATTATTGCTGAGCAGCTTATTTTCAACAGTCGGAAACAATGATAACAGTTTTTACTTCATTCATAGTTTCTTTCTTTATGCACAATCTCAACTATTTTCTCCTCTATCTGCCGGGGACAGATAATGGAACAGATGCTGGTGTGCTGTGCACTACTGACTTGAACTCTTGTCCACGTAAAGATATCCATGACTATATGGTCATACAAATCATTCAACAAAACTGTACTATTTATAACACAGACAATCAAAACCATGAGGCCTCGGATTGTGAGACATACTTATAAATATCAATAACAGAATTTTAGGAGCTGTCTACAAACGTTACGGTCTTTGCAGAAGTTACACATAATAATGAATCATTCCGAAGAATGTGTGGATTGTTGCGCCTACAACTTTCTTCACAAAGTTCAACTTCCAGACTTGACTTCTATGACTAAAATTGTCAGGAAAACTTCGGGTTGCAAACAGGTAGTACAACCATTGGATACAAAAAGAACTCATATCCAGAAAGTGAACGGCGCAAAGGAAAACATACTTAGGAACTTGAAGGATGTATAAGCTCTAACCCATAGGATTCATGACAAACCTAGTCACCCACAAGCAGGTCAATTCTATTTAACTAAGGACCAGTAAATTGAGCATCATTCACAGAAAGGTTAAGTTACAAATGAATCTATTTTTGTGTAGATAAGACTGTTGCATGGTTACGGTACTCACATACTGCAATGTCGTTTGTTGTCACTTCTAACTCTTTTGGGAGATTCAAAGCTTCTCTCAACCGGTTGGTGTGTTCAAATCAAAGAAATTTACAAATGTATTAGTCAACTTGATACAACGCTTCAACAAGCCTTTATATAGGCGTCTATTTGCGCTTCTTTTCATTTTCGTTGGTTGTCTATTTATGTGTTTATCGGTTGTATTGTGGCACACCTATAAACTGTATAAATATGGGGCGTTGTATACTGCACGACATTGTTCTTCGTCGTATTGCTGTCTCTATTTATGTCAAGTAAAGTATCCAGATTTACAAACCGCCCAACAATTTTCGTTCTCCGAGGAATACAAGGAAAGGAATGTATGAATATATGACTTTTATTTTCCTAATCCAATCCCATGAACTTACGTCCGTTGAATCGGAAGCGGTTAAAAATCATACCATCAGTAGTACTTGGTGCAAAGATTGAGGAAACGTGAGGAAAACTGCCTTTCATTCAATGAAATGTCTTTCAACTGTCTGTCACTTGCAAATTCCTCTAACTTCATTAAATGTTTCCAGAACTTTAAGTTCACGCAGTCGACAAACCTTTGTGTTCGGTTCTGGTTGACATTTTTTACTCCACAAACTTACAGAATCTATTTTTTCTAACTAACCTTCTTCTGCAGGCTTTGTTTTTCCATAGCTTTGCATTCGTAATGACAATTCATACTATCTTTTCTATGCTCATCCTTGAAACCCTATCCTATATTATGTGTATCTGAACAAGAGAAATTTACCACTGAATGGCTTTGAAGTTGCTCAAGAATAGAACTTAGAGTAAATCGTTGCCATGACCGGGATCAGAACTCCGACTACGATTTCATAGAACAACCACGTTGACCATTGCATCGTTGACCTCAAATGAGGCACGACTGAATCATCAAATATACACGGTTAGCCACACCCGCGTGTGAGTAACTCTCAGATTGCCAAATCGTTTTGAGAGGAGAGACACTGTAAGTGTCGTGCTACTTCTCTTTCATGACCCCACAGCTAAGACTTCTCTCTAAAGTAAAACCACAGAAATCATTAACCACTACCCATGAGTAATCACAATATCGCACAACATTTAATGATTCGTGTGATTTCAACCTGGGTTCGAATAAGGGCGGAGCTCGAGTCTAGTGCTCATTTTGAAAGGAACTGACTGAAAAGTTTACGAGAACGCAAAAGCTGCAACTGATCGGGAATGATGTTCAACTTATATAAACCAAGATTCCCTATTACTCATCAGTGTAAGTCGTGTCAAATAAAAAATCATCTGGTGTCGATTCAACAAATACCCCGACCAACTCCGTCTTTGTTTGGACTTATCAAACCGACAAAGTTTGGAAGATACGATTCAGCAACCTTCGTGGTAGTGCAACAAGGTGTTATCTCTTATGAGAGCGCGTGACATGTAGTATATTAGAGGGTGTGCTTAGTAGGCATAAATCCATCATCGGACACTCTTTCATCTGAATTATTCATCTTTTGCGAAAATACATAGAAATACGAAGTTTACGTTTGTTTCATTATCAAAACAGATTTACCTAACAGCAATAAAAAGAAGTATATTAATCGGCAGTTGAAAGGTGTAGGACCAATATCCCTAACGACCTTACGAGTGTAATTTCACTGATACTAACGAATCACTATGATCTTCACTACGGAATTCCCCAAAAAGAACTGCCTTTCTAGAGCAGACACTTTCTCTAGCCCCGTAAACTTCTGTTAAGTATTAAGAACCCTAGAGTGTCCGCTATTACTTCTGGCCAAAGACCACAGCTGTGGCTGTAATATGGGTTGCTAGCCATCCTATAGAGTCTACACTATTTAACGTCAGATGTTTGTCCCCTGAACTTTGAGGTTTTGTCAAGGCGAGACTGCCAACTTCAATATTCTGTAGACAACTTTGACTGTCTCGTGCAGTGTGTGTCAATGCACCATCAATTTTGCAAAAGTAAATATCTGGTCAAAGGTTTTTTGAGGTATAAGCAACCGTGTAGCTTAATGCAGGCGGTACTCTGTTTCGTTTTTATTCACCTAATTGAATGTGTAACTCCTGTGTGACAAATCATTCGTTACACTGTGACGGTGATAACGTGATTAAGATCGAGAGAGAAAAAAGGTAGATCATGTATGGTTGCCCATGACAACTAGTCTGTTGGTTCGTCGGGCGCTAAACAGCGGTCCCATCAGTGGTCTTTGTAGTTGATAAGTATTGCACATGGTTTCCATTCCCCTCTAAAGTTGAAGATATTTTGGCGTGTTAGAACGTTTTATGGCCAAAGCCGTTGTAGAGCGTGCGGTCATCTAGGCGGCCTGATCATGCTATTCACCTGAACAGTTGAGAAACATTCAGTAGGCCAATTCAATAACTAAAACTATTTTGGCGGTCTGGCGACGTTCACTCTGTCACACTGAAGTACGCCTGGTTTCAAAGAACCTACAGAATCGACACCTTCTGCAAAATTAACATTGTTAAAAGCCATCAACAATGACTTTTTGGAAGTTCTTTTAACCTGATACTTATAGCTGATACAGTCTGTTAATCTCATCTTGTTTATACTCACGTTAACAACCCCGTTGAGATGTCACATTTGATACCTCATTGTGGCTCAAACCGATGACCTGTTACCCCATGATCCTAATGGAAACCCGACCTAGATAAATGACGGTATTCATTGATTGCACAACTACCACGGTTGGGAGATCCAACTCCTACAGCACAGTTAGTGTCAGTACCATCCTTCCTCGTATACACGCACACACCCACACACAGTATCCCTCTCCCCCAACGTTTCGCGCAATCATTGGTCACAAACACTGCCAAACCATAAATCCTCAAGTTCTCTTAAATGTGCTCATGCTATTAGAGATCTGAGACGAAACGGGGATGACACAATACATCGTTCCCAGACTCCGTCACAGCAGCTAGGCGGTACACGGTCCCATCGGAAGGATTTGACCCCAAGTCTTATAAAGCTTCATTCAGCAAACGATTAACAATGACTGATCTCATAATAAAGCATCCATCCGTTATATCCCCGTGAGTTTCTATTGTATCAGGTGATGACTCAAGACAGTCAAAGTCACTTCTGTTGTGCTATGAGGAGTTTGTTAATAACAAAAATGTTATCCACTAATATCTGATATACTACCAATTACGTGTTATAGATATGTATGTATTTTTATTGGCGTTACTACATTCAAACCATAAGTAACTTTTACATTGATAATATTAATTAGTACTAACTCTCGGACAAACGTAGATTCGACAGAAACTAGAGGTGAAGTTTGACCCTTAACAGACTGAATATCTTAAAAGTTCACAAGAAAGAAAGAATCGCCTCTCAACAAGTAATCGTGAGTTTAAGCCTATTTGATAGTGGTTCGAAAGTGTTCAGTATCCAGATATTACAACTCCTTTTCTCGTATATTGCTAGAGAGTGCTAAAGAACTGTCAAAAACGAACTCCGAACTGTGTAGGTTGAACTGAAAAGATCGCCTACATGAAGAAAGTTTTCCACTAGGAGTAATGAACTTCATATTATACGTCCGGCCGAATGGATGTCAAAAGCACCAGAATTTGAGCACGTGCAGATTCACAAAAAGCGGTCACAACGTCCAGTGCCTAAACGGCGCGCTGAAGCATGTAGTCAGAGTAATGTAGCCTCCTGATATATACTGCTCTAAGACAACAAGGGGAGATATACTTTTAATTCGTTCGTTCACAGTACAGCGCAGTAATTATCTTCTATGCAATTAAACAGCTTTTACATAGCGTTTAATACTACATACCCTTTTCAGATTAGGATACCTCGATATCCCTATCCAGTATCTCGATATCAATTTAAGATAACCCAAGAGGGGTTCTCTGGGTTTTAGCGGCGACCGGGATCGCACGGCTGATGTGCACATGGGCAGGCTGACAAAAACTTTCCAGCAACCGCAGCCGTCTATGTGAAAGCCAAAGATGTCGGAACCTAAAACGCCATAACCCAATCCCAGACAGTGACATCATACATTACTTTGATTTATGTGACAGTGAGCAAACACAGTCCTCACAGGTGATAAAAAAACATCCGTTGTTCTCTGGTTGGTCAACACTTTGCATACATATAATTTAGATCACCAAAATACATAACGCATTTTCTACGTTCTAACTTCGGAAACACACTAAGTGAAACATGCGACAGTGTGCGCGTTATAGACCATGACAAAAACCTGAAGATGAAGCTGCCGCGCGTCTCTTCCATCTCACACGGATTCTTTTCGCTCAATATGAAGACAAAACACGGTCTAGTTCGAGAGAATGGCAGCTTCATAAAGTGTTAGATTATCGGACAGATCTGATGAAAACCTCTCACAGTAATGTAATCGGTTCGCCTATTTACTTTTTCGAAGCGTAACTTGCTGACGAAACATGTATGGTTGAAAGTCAATGCTCTCCAGCAGCCGTTGAACCGAGGATCGATTGGTGACAAGTTGTTGGTGTATTTTGTTTGCCGAAACCTGGGAATTTCTGTTGACAGTAGAAGCAGCTTTTCTGTCCCGCTCAGTGATAATGTGTCTACGAATAGCTCCTCGGTCACTTTCCTTGGATGTTGTTGTTCAATCTCCATGCAGGTTTATCCTAAGTTAAGGTCCAATGAATTCAGGCAAATCAATTCAATCTTATCCGTGTTTTCAAAACCCACTGTACAATAAATGGAATAGTCAACTCATGATTTGTTCCCATTAGCCGCGCACAGTAGTGAAGTTGTTCAGATTATTGATATGTGAATTGCCAAAAAACACTCAGGTACATTTTCGTTCCCATCGAAAGTGGCTATAATAAAGGCACAGTATGTTTTCTGTAAGACTATGCGAATTCAAAATCAGACATCGTCAGAAATACACAGAAAGTAAACGTTCATGCTTCCCATGTTGGCTGAGAATCGACACTTTTATTTCGTTGACGCCAAGTCATGGCTTGTGGACACTTTAGTGAGTAGTTCCTACGGTATATGTATCTGACTGTCGTTTTTAAATGCATGTGATGTAAGTAACGATGATGCTAGAGTATCAGAAGTCTTTGCTTAACTTCAAAGTGTCCTGATTGCAATGCATTAACTTATCTAGACCGTCTGATAAACTAGGTGTCAATCTAGTAATAAATTGAGCATAGTTGTACTAAATTGTTTTACACCGATGAAGGTATTCTAAGATTGAGAAGGATGTCTGCAAAAGTACACCAGTAGTAGACGACCATAAATCAAGGCAAACTTGAGTACTCCGTAACTGAGAGGTGTTAACACAGAACAGACCCAAAATAGGGATAATACAAAAAGTGGTTGAATCTACTTAAAATAGTGAGTAGTTCGATTTTCCAGCAGATGCATTTGTTGAAATGTGAATATATATGTCAAACTGTCACACCGAGCTCCGTTGGTTAAAGACCTGACAGCCACGGGATGTTTAAGCATGAAAACGAATCAACAGATTTTTCATCAACTGATATGAATTGTGACCACTAACAAAAATTTCCACGAGGTTCATTATTATTTCCATTCTTTTAGGACTCCAGCACACCTAGTTAGTTTCTCTCTTGTTGCTCAAAACACGAATATGTAAAACGTTGGGCACTTATTTCTCAGGGGCATAAAGCACATCACTAGCTTGACTTAGCAAAAGTGGTTAGTGACCTAACCAATGGGTATTTGTTCTGAAATAGGCCGTTTCTTCCCATCTTGTGTACCAAAACCGGGTTTGTCCACATTCGGTCAAAAGTGGAATGGTCAGATGAAGGTCACGTGTGAGTGCAAATGAGAAACGACGGTTCGATGAATAACTGGCATGCATTATTGGTCACGTAAATGTTCTAAACTGGAGGACAAGCAACGAGGAAGTTCTTTATTTAGGATGAGTAAGTGAATGCGTCAAGTGTCGGCTTAGCCATAATATTGGCTTCGGCTTGTGGGTTTGTGTAGGAGAAAGACGAAAATAATGCCCCGTTAGGATGGATTCTAATGTCGACGGTTAACACTGATGATCTGTCTATCCATATCTCGACCGGACATACCAATGAAATGAGGTTGATTATGGCCAATCTGTTTTTAGCCGTACTGCCCTGTTGGTGCCGTTGTTAGCGCTGTTCTATGTCGCAATCACAATGCGAGTTGTCTCACCTTCATCACGTTCACATCACCCAAAGCCAGGGTGGACCTGCAGTGGTTTTTCTGGTACCCGATCACCGTCTGTCTAGGCTTGGAAACCCCGATCGATTGACTACCCTGAATCTTTATTTCATGCTCTCAGCTGTCACAGCAGCTGTTAGACAGTTACTCGAATGGCCACCGCTCCAGCGCCCTAGACAGGATTCACCCGACTTATATGGCCGTTTGAAGAGCAACGAAGACGACCGAATCGTACACCAATCTGAGTGAACTCCCCAGATACTCACAGACAGATAACTGGTTTGCCAAAGGTGTTGTCAGTGTTCGTTCGTCGTAGTTTGAGCGCACCCGGGCGCCTAGTACCCACTGCATACATGTCAGCCTGTGACCCCAGCAGCCTACCAACCATGTACTGGTGAGCTAGTTTCATTTAATCTGTATTAGTTAACCACTTCCTGTGTCTACCAAACAACCCACGTATACATCGACCGTTCGACCTCGTTTGCCGGTGGAACCTGCAGAATCCTCTTGGGATATCTTAACTTGATATCGAGACGTGCGAAAATGATATTGAGATATCGTACAATCGAATAGCTATAGTTTATGTTTTGTATATGTGTGGCCTCAGACCACAATCTACATATTACAACCGGTCCATGTAAGCGATGTAGTGTCCTCTGACTTGAACTGAACAATGACATTCATATTCAAGCTCAGTTGTATCCGCCTTCGTACATTTTCACAAAGAACGTCATTTTACCCTTAATTTGAAAACAACCCCGTTTTTTAAATTGCCATTTGATTATTCCTCGTAGGCTCTTTCTTGGACTTGAGGTTGATCTCTGTACAGATTAATCTGAATACGTGATATAATAATGAGGAAATAAAAATGTACCTTTTCATCGATATTACTTCTTCGCACACAGCTACAATAGCCGTACATACATATACACACATGCGTGCACTTGTGTAAGTTCACGTACACAGCAGACAACTACCGGTCGTCGAGCCTAACTAAGTAGTTCTTGAGCACTCACCGAAGTTTGTGTAGTTGATCAACCAATGAACCCGAATCACTGCCTCTTAGTATTCACTGAAAGTCACTCATCAACACAGACAAGCTTGTATAGTACATTTGTGTGTTTCTAGCCTACTTCTCTCTGTTTGGTAACAACATTTTCATGTTGTGTTCTGCAACCGGCGGAGGTTTTCAACCTTACCATAGCGCATTTCGTGAACTACTCTTAATAAGACCACTAATCTCACTTACTTGATTCATCTACAAATTTCTTCTGTGCGAATCTTGGTGGTCACTGTAGACTATTACTGACTTAACCAGTATAAGAAATTCTTGTTCACAAATACTCTTGATTCATTCCACTGTTAGTGGATTTTTTGTTTGCCAATGTTCAGTAACTGAATGATGGGGTTCACTTCGCTAATCACTGCGGTTTCCTGGTGAACAACAAATGTCTTTCGTCGACCGGTTCTACAGTCAACCCCACTGCGACTGGCGTCTATCCAACTTTTGGACCAGGAAAACTTCTCGAGCGCTGACCCACTATGTCACTGAAAAGAATGTCAGATTTACTCAAGTCTCACTTTTATAAGCACTTTCACAGCTCCACACTGTAACCAAATACTACTTGTGGCAACCATACACCGTTGTTTCGCGAAAGAAGAACGCAAGATTACACACGATGATTTCACTCATATGGTTCAATTTGTCTTTCGCCATGCCCAACACACATGGCTAATAGGAAACATTATGTGCAAGGCTGACTTCTGGCGTGCTGTAATTACCGAGGATTAAATAAGGTGAATATTCATGGAAGGTAACTGATTCTGTTGTGTCATCACCTACTTTCAGGAGAATTTTTCTACAAAATGATACGAATCATAGCAACTACCAGTTATTAATGGCTCTGAAGAAATATTTACTTCTTCACCTAACTTGACCTTATTTTAATGTCCTTCAAGTTGTGCAACAAAGCGTAAACCTTTCAAACGTTTCATAGAATTTACTGTCATTTTAAATGTGTTTTCTTTTATACTGATGGCTTCGTTATTGCACGCATCAATATATCAGAGTACTTGTGTGAATATGAGGATATTTTGCAGTCTAATCTGAGCGATGTATCGTCCTCAATCCGGAAGAACGTTAATGCGGTCTATCATCATTTGAAGTCCCTGGTGTGTACATTTGTCTTATAGGATAGCGGTATTACGAGGTTATTCAGTCCCCACTTCTTACTGACAGTGATCCTGGTTTAATGATGTGATGAGCTGTTACCTTCGATTTGCTCACACTCTTTGACGTTTGGCCCTCTGAAATGGATCTATTACAATCTTGTCGTAATAAAGTCTTTTAACTAGGTCAGGTATGCAGTAGCTCATGTGGCCCCTCTCTCTCATCTTCATCCCACTGCGTCCGTCTGTTTGGTTACTGATGTCTCAAAGAATTCTATTGATGCTGTGCCACAGCAATTAGTAGGTTAGCTTCGGTAATTGCCTGCAATCTATGTTCGTTTCAACCGACTTTAAATCTGCGACAATTATGTGAAAGGGCTATTCGTACAGTTGGAGGCACAAGGTGACTGGTCACCGAAAATGCCTTTTCAATATACAAGGTGCAGCAGGTTTGCCAAATGGAAGCAAATAGTTGTTGTCAGCGAATTATCCTAAAGTACAACACGTTAGGCGTAAATATCTGGAGAGATTTTCTCCAGCGTATTGTTCAGGCAACAACTTAACGACATCGAACTATGGAACCTTAATAGAGTTAATCGTCTTCAGCTAGAACATGTTCCATCCAGGGGATTAATTAACGTTTCACTTTCAACACAGTACATCGGCATCTGTGTTATTAACCGGCAGACTTAAGGTATACAACACCGTCCATCAGCTGCAACGTTGGAGAATTATAGTATCCATAGAACTTAGTACAGCACGCTACTCCTGATCATACATAAATGAAGACACTCGTGAGTGATCAAGTTCGTTTATTGATGGTCAAGTGTTAGTAAGGTAAATATACATTATTTCACCGGTCTAGTCATTAAACCCCACTCAGACTCGATGTTGACAAGTAGGTTTGAACATTAGTGGTCCTCTATCTGATTCAGTGGTTGGTCAGAGGCGTTCCCAATCATTTAAACACTTGTAAGCAGATGGATTGCTCGCTTTGGAATTCACACAACCAGTACGTCTGATGGAGGATCGCTGTTTGGATCCAAACCTTTCACATAACTTGTTCGTGTCAGGCAGTTCCAAGGGACTCATACCACCGCTCATCCTGCCCAGATAAGCTAATTTGTAGAATCAACTCATTAGGCCTTCAAGACTTTTTATCGCTGAAGCAACCTGATCATCATAGACGGATCACTCATCCTTCTATATTAAAAGTACGCCCGTTCCCCTGTCATGCGGAACCATACCGCGACTTTCAAGCCAGTTTGTACAGCTGCAAGCAAACTCTGCTTCTGAACCTCCTACTTATTTTACGAATTACGAGAATGCATGATCAAATTTGTTTATTGCCTCTCACGCAAAATTAACAAGGCAGTCCACGCTTCTCAAACCTTGAACATATGATCTCATAACCTTGTACAACCGCCGCCGCAACTTGTTCACAGTGATCCCTCCCTATGATTTCCATTGAACTGAAAACCTTTACTGTCATTGTTACCAGCTATGGAACAGAAATTCTTTCAACCACTTAATCTAGAGCTCACGCTTCTGATCGACCTACTACACTGACTGGTCCCTGTGTTAATCCGATCAAAGGTGCCGATGCTCTCACTGATCCCGTTATGCACACTAGTTCTAGTCTACAGATACACATTCCCGGTCGACTATGACCATAACTGCACAATTTCTCGTGCGCTTGAAGTAGGAGAGAACTGTGATTCCTTTTGTTCGATCGTGCTCTATCGTGCATAATCACATTAAGTCTACCTAAACACCCACACACGTGCACGTACCATGAGACATTTCTGTTCAGAGCAGTAAAATTCCCAGTCTAGTACTGTTTATCGCACTGTTTGTGGCATTGTTTCAACAGACTCTTCAAATCTAAGGGATTAAGGATAATTCGGCCATTAAGTTATTAGAATAAGCGTTTAAAAATCTTGGTACGGTACACATTTGACTAGCCACTTCAAGGTCTGCGCACTTGGTGTTCCAGGCATCTTTTCATTTGAAGGATACTTCCTATTACGTTCATATGAGATAAGAAAAGTTTTCTATTCTGAAATAATAGTCTTCTCTCTTCTACATCAATTGTGCTACACTGCACTACATAAGACGAATCAAAACTTGTTGACAATGGTCGCTGATTTGTTCAATCAGCATGTGATCTTTTTTCGGTCACTCCCATATAATTTTGAACCGTTATTTTTCTGTTCTCTTATTTCGGAATCTACGTTCTGTTTGGTACTGTCGGAATTGCAGTACTGAAATGCAAGTCAGTGACTATGTGTTGTTCAATTAACAAGCCTCCCTCAGTCAATTCGGTTAAGAGAATACCACATTTAGCGTTAACTTTCATGATCACACTTTTCAGTCATCTACATACGAACTGGCAAGAACATGGTTTTGTCGGATACTATGATAATCAGATCTCATGATTTACTCGTATCCCCTTGGGTTTTCTTAATGCTGTTGAGCTGATTTTCGAAAACAGCAGAATCGTTTGTTTCGAGTATTGTGCATCGCACGTACTTTTGAAAAAAAGCTAATATTCTAAATTAAAAATTGACCAACTATTACACATGTACTAGAGATCGTATAATTAGTTCGTTCATTGTTGTATAATCACCATTGTGTACTCAAGTCTTTGTGGCAGTAACCAGTACAAAGTGCTAACGTGAAATTCACCTTAGTTGCTCGGAATAGCAAGTGTGAAAAGGCAGGTCAATGAAACGAACGTTTAATTGCACTGTTCTTTGACTGTTCATTCTCAGATCATCAGCCTATGACTAGCTTCGTCTTCGTTTCTGCTTATCATGGAGAGATCGTTTGAAAGATGTACTAGCCGGCAACGAGCAAAATTTTTGCCTTATACGGGAGTAAGCCGTTCAGATACTTATGTAACCACCATTCAGAGTAACTGGAGATTGCTCCGGTGCAAACTGGCAAACCGAGTTGGACTATGTGCAAAAAAGTGTTACACGACGACTGAATGAATGTTTTTTTGTAGTGGGAGTGCTTAGTACTTGTAAAGTCAACCCACTTAGCAACATACTTCGTTTGCTTAGCGAACCTTTCGGTCAGCTTATTTTAGGATAAAGCAACCGGGAAGTCAAACGGAACAAGAACTGTTCAGTGGAAGCAACTGCTTTTTTACAGCCAACCTAATCGAAACTATCGTCAAATGCAAACCAAGAATAAGTTAGCACAAAATTGTTAATTTCTACCATAACACGCCATCCATTGCTTAAGGAGACAAAGTTACTAACTGCCAGACCACTGTTTCTATGGATGTTCCTTAGGACAGCTAGATTTTGATAAGTATGTTGATTTGGCACTCCCTCAGTTCTTGGCTTCCCTCACGAAGGTTGTCGGTTGCACCATCAGTCTGGTCATTTCTGACTGATAAACGGTTCCAGCAAGAACAAGACTGGCCATAGTGGAAAGCTAGTTTAAAAAACAGACACTAGCAGATGGATGGATCTCTCGAAACTCCTAACCTTATGGTCTAGATGGGTGAAAATTGGCCATCAGATGGCTGCATCCCCTCAGCCTATGAGGTATTACTACTAAGTTAGACGGGTGAAAACAGCAGCATTTTACGAATGTGATCTTAGTGCATTGTGGTGTAATTCAATTTATCATGGCGTTGAAGCTGTTCCGTTTACGTCAAGCTTTATATTCACTAAATCGTCTTGCGATAAGGGTTGACTCTAGTATGACTTTGTGAGCGGAACTAATTGACAATATGTGAGTAAAACTAAATTCTACATGATCAGACATATATCGAACACAGGTCGATAACCAGTACATCCATTACCGAACAGCAGGCTTCAACTTGAGTGAGGGGAAACGATTATACTATCCTCTTGGCAAAGTTTCCGGAGTTGTGTTCGATGACAGACAACTCTCTGTGCACAATAAATTGTTTTTGGAAAACAGAATACAATAGACAAGTTAATCTCAGTTTACATATTTAATCTCATAGCAAATTGAACGAAACATCTTGCTGATGATATCGACACTGAAATTTGGCATTCGGTGACATCGGAACCTAACCAAAACTAAATTTGGTTGCCGTTTTATCGCAACGCCAAACCAATCAATATTAGTTCCATTGATCTCAAGTCGGTAGCTCAACACCCCCACAACTTGTCACGTGAACTGAGCAGTGTGACCGCTAAACACTGTAGAGTCACAGCACACATTCAATAGGAAATGAACGAAATCAAGGAATTGGTGCCGAGTATGTGCATCGTTCTAACTTGCGTATTCTAGTCCAGTATTTGTTCAGCTCTACAGAATGCCACTTACAAAATGAAATTACGATTTCTATCTATAAATACAATGGAAGTTTAGCCGTAATTTACGACGCTTGTCAACTGAAACCGACTCGTCATAGCAAATAGTAGATGCTGTTCAAATGATCAGAACATTGAGAAGGTTTCTACAAAGTCAGTCAGTGCAGCATGCAACCTCACAATTTCATTCAGAAGAAACTCACTACCTTAAACAAAATGAACAGATCTAAGTTACCACGAGGGACTACCTCATGAATAGTTTATACTAACCGAACAGATGAATGATTATAGCATTTCAAAACTTGAATGACTCACTCAACTTAGTGCTAACGAGTGGAAGTAACAGCAACAGAAAACAAAACACCAGCCACTGATATATACCATTGATTCATGGTATTTTAGGTCTGCTGAGGGATGTTTTTGGCCTAAGATTTGAAATAGCTATTTCTAACTACTGATGTTAATGCAAAAATGGCAGTCTCATTATATGGATATTCACGCCCAAGTACAAAAGTAATATAACGTCTATCAAGTCTATGTGAGACGTCTATTATCCGTTACACAATAAAACCGTTACACCTTCTGCATTAGGTTTAATACTGTCAGCGCTTACTTTCTTGAAACAGGAAGAGTGAAAATCAATATTTGTTAATCCCTTCAAATTTTAGACAAGGCTTTGCAAATTCACATAGTAGCTACTCTTTTCATTACTAAAAATACTCCCATTTGTAAGTGATGAATGGCTAAGGATTTTGATGAGTATAAAATTAGAACTACCCATATGTGATTACAACTTCAGTATCCCCTGACAAACACTCTTGGAAAGAAACGCACAAATGTACATATCTACCATGATCGTGATTTCAACTGCGGTTTATATTATCGTCAAGTGACAACCCTACTGACCTGATTACGATGTAGCCGACAGAAGCTTACAGGACACTTGTCGTTTCTCTTCGCAGAAGGTCAACCATATAAGCAGTATCCAATGGTGATTGTGGAAGAATGTTTGATTGTGGTACTTCGATTACAAGTAGTGTGAGGCCACTGATGAACCAGCAAGAGGCTCGATTCACTAACACATTGGTCGAGTTTCATACCCAGGTACTGACAAGAATGTATACTGTTGACGAACTTTGAATAGAGTGAAAACAGAATCTTCTGTTGTGTTTCGAATCGGTTTGACGAAATGTAATTTCATTGTGGACGTGTTCAAGTTATACTTCGAATACTTGTTCATTAAATAGAAAACGTTCTTTCTATTTAAATAGTCTAATAGAAATACCTGTGGTTCATCAAAATGAAACATGTCTACAAGCTTATCTATCGTCGGAAGAATTTTTCTAAGAAACGTTCACGGTACAGGCACGAAAATGACTATCAGCTCAGGACTTGCCAATTATATCATTTACACTGAGTCCACAATTACAAGTCCCGGTGATACAAACATTATGTTACTATAAGCGCTATGAGAAAACATTCGTTTTACACTCCTTTTCTAATGACACATGTCAGAAAGGTTAATTGGTCCACTGAAGTAAGGGAACGATAAGCGCCTAAAAGTTAGAAATTCCGATCCTAGTTAGAAATACTATTGTCTAGCAAAACACAACTCGCCGTGCTCTTATTCTGAAACCAGTTAATGAATAACTGGGTAAATCATCAAAAACAATTATCGCATTAGCTTCGGCGACGTGAAAAGCAGACATATTTTATGATATCAACTGAGTCTGACAGACTAAAAGCATTAGAAAAGATTTCATCGAATGTAAGGAAAACGTCAATCTGGCTATTCAGGGTCGGCAAAATATTTTCTGCAAACGCATTTGCTTTAATATGGTTCAAATTGTTTAGTAATGAATACCATTCTGAGTCTAATGTATCTAGTTCCAATCAGACACATTTATGTGTTTCATATTTTCCATAAATGTCATTAATATGCGTACAAAGATAATAGAAGGACAATCACTGGATTCGCTCAACAGTAACGGCTGATCTCATCCGGTTGAATTACACACCTTTACAACATCATGGTTACAGTTGATTGTTCTCCTATCACAAACTGATGGCAGAATACTAAAAGATAAAAGTGATTGATGGTATAGTTCATTTTTTCATCCAGCGGACTGACATTTCGTTTACCGGTTTGGTATGAGGTCAATATTGAAAGTAGTGAAAAGCACACATATTCATTTGATAGTTTTCATGATTAGAGTTTAAGTGCCAGTTAAAATAAAGAGCCAGTGGATTAATTGGTTCAAGATACAAAACAACCGACGTGGGCTTTAACAAGATATACTATGGGGTACTAAGTAAGTAACCGTTCTGCAATAGTGAGTAAAAACAGTCAACAAAAACACACCAGTCGATTCTGTCTATTTGGATTCTGATATAGCACTGTTACGGTTGTCTATCCAACCTTCAGCGGGCTATTCTGTGAGAAGGGCGTTGATAAACCTATACTTTTACGTCTCACAGATGACTACAGTCATCACCGTTCTAATTCATCGATCAACAGCGCATACCGTGATTCGTGGTAGAACAAAATACATTCTCCTTGTAGATTTTAAACGTTTACACAACAAATCTACTGCCCATTGTTGAACTACCTGAATAACAGAGGAATTTGCAGCCTAGTAAGCAACATCAATTGTAACAGGAAAGTACATAAATTCTTCTATATTGTTGGATTTTTGCTAATGGCCTCTCAATTAATAGATCTAAATGAAAGGTGACCACCTTCGGCTTCCCACATATTGCCGAGTAATGCACCGGGGTTGACAAGCTGTGACTTGATATACGTGAGAGCGTCCTAGAACCAACAAGCTTAATATCAAATTTACTGCAGCCTATGGGTTTGTATAGCAAAGTTCAGCGGACACTGTGAAACTGAACAATAAAATCAACAAATACGCACAATCCCACACACCCATGCACATGAGTTACTAGGGCAATCTGGTACTGATGAACAAATCGTTCTGTACTCAGAGGAATGGATTCCATTTACTAATTGTTACCGCCTCCGTGAACCGGAAGAGCCTTCGTTTTTTTGTTAAGTCAAATATTTGTTTTTTTCCATATTGTCCGACAAACTTTACTGTATAAGCCCAAAGACTGCAGTATGTACCTGACGAAATCTCAGATTTCTTCTCAGCTACTTATCAACTGGCATGAAACATGTGTGCACTTGGGTCATTTACTTGAAAGTTCTGGAACTATCACACCGTAGACCGCTTCGTCATATTTGATTGATTAATGTATCCGAACCGTGAGAAAAACATCTAAGCTTGTTTCCCTTACCGATTAAGACATTTCTATTTTCTTGACGGGGTTGAACGGAAAGTATCAAACGGGCTGGTTTATTTAGTACGTCAGCTTACCTGCGAATATTGTCTCAACCGGTTCACATTTCTACACCTTATCAACACATCATAAGTAATATCATTTTTGCACGTGGTATAAACCATCTGTGCTGGAATATTTTGCTGAGGCGGCCATGTCGAAGTTGTCCCTTGATATGCAAGAAAAGTTTATTTTTTGTATTGTATTGGGTCAACTGTGGTGCGTGAGTTTGTTGTACCAGTTGCATACGTGAAATTCAAGCACAGAATCACTGCGCAAATAATCCACCTCATGGCTTTGCGGTCAGGAACCTTCTGATAGACTGAAGCCGTTTTCAAGCTTTCAGTGTCATATTCAGTCAGCTTTTGGTTTGTTGCATATTAACGTGTACTTGTACTGTGTGTGACAGAATGCGGTTGCGTTTTTGATCGTTCTATTTTTCAAAGCCTCATACACTTGTAGTACCTGACTCCACTATTCTCCCTATCACCGATCATCTGTTCTACATCAACTTTTCTTCTAACAGTCCAACGGAAAATCGAATAGGCTCAAGCCATCTTATATCCGTCAACCAGTACATTTTCAATGAATCGTACACTACAGTGTGTGCGATATTCTACTCATTACGATTACTTCACGAATGTCTTTCACGGTAAATGTGCGTATTAGACCTTGAACACTCTCCCTACAAAAGCAAAATGTATGCACTCCTGTTACGTTCAGCTTTAAATGTCCATAATAATAATAATAATAATAATAATAATAATAATAATAATAATAATAATAATAATAATAATAATAATAATAATAATAATAATAAGTCAGTTGCCATCCTCATCAAATGGTGGGTTTAAGTGTTTATTTCAAGTATCTGCTTGGCCCAGTTAGGAAGGAATTGCTGGACATGAGTTTCGTTTATTTTAGAGTTCTACTGTAATTCATGTAGTTGCTTAGACGGCGTGATATACATGTTGTTCATCAACCCAGTGCACATGACTTATCAAAGCACAATTGACAATATCTCATATCGAAAAGATCAGGCACACTAAGTAGTGTTCCATTCTAGATAAATTTGTTTTCAATTATTGATTTCCTACTTTTACATGCAATTTGTAAAGTGTTTGCAATTACCGTGATCTGTATACCTTGGCAATGTTTTTTATGTTATGTTAAGATATTCGTATTGTACAACACGCTTTAAATAGCAAACGATTAGCACAGTATAAGAAGATGTGTGAGTACACTTAGTTTCAAGCTAAATTGTTAATGGTTTAACACTTGTTGCGTTGTTTTAAGCCATTCAGTCCCATTTAAGATACTTTCCGGTCTTGACCTTGAGGATCAGGCTTGAGTGACATTGTTGATTAATAAGTCACATTGATTTTGTAGAGGATCCTCTTGTCATACCAATCTGCTTGCTGCTTCCAAAACAATGGACGAACTCGTACTATGAAGGTAAGTAAGTTTTTCTTTTTTTTCAAGCATTCGAGAAAACAAGCCATTCAAGGTTAACAGCAGTTGTTCGTAGGTATTATCAGATAGTTCAACGATCTCTGATTTAATTTCAAGTCCTACAGTGCAGTTTCTGATGAATACTACACAGTCAACAGATGTTTAGGACGTTAACTGGATTAATCAGAGTAATCTACGTTGATAACGCTTCGGTAATGCTTACCCCACGGATGCGTTGTCAGTGTGAGCTAAGCAGTCGAAACTACTGTTCTTGGTTGCCGAATTCGTAACGGATTACGAATTGCTCTGTGTTATTTCCGCATACTATCTGTCTTGACTTTCACATTTACGCATACTTGCAGAATCCATCGTTTCGCCATCGGACTTAACTTGTCAGCAGAATAATTCATCACATTCACTCTGATCAAGGTCAGGTACCCTTGTTTAACTACTTACTTATATATTACCTGCGCGACATTACTTTGCTCATATGGGGAGCAACTGAAGTCGCAACCTACTCATCGGTTTTCGAACAAATAATATAGAAGACCCAAGCAATTTTACACGCACTAGAGATCTATCTGAGATAGTTGAAGGCAAAAATATAAGGCTCATATTTCGCGCCGAAACTCGTTCAGAATTCTGCCCTTACCGAATCTAGCTCAGCAGTTCAGAAGGAAAGTCACCGGAATTGCAACATTAACTTGACAGCTTGACTGGCAGAAGACAGTGATTCGGCTTCCTAGATGGCCTGATTAAAAAAGCTTTAAAAATGTGTATTGGTGGAGCGTCATAAGCTGACAGTTCGGATCAAGCTTAGGTGCACACTTAAAAGTAAAGCTAACCCAAACCGTGAGGTAGCCGGCTTGTCACAACCACCCCTATAAATTGGAGCTGTACCCAACAGTTCACAGTTTACTCTAGCCAACTGTATTACGCTCGCTTTAATGCAATTTGCCCAATTTTATAGGTTGTGTCTGAGATCATTTGCCGCGAATCAAGTATCTCGTCATCCTTCACTCACACTTCTCATCAATCCTCTTACACTATATAACCCATCAAAGCTATTTTAACTAAACCTGAATAGGCTACGTATGTTAGATGTGCAAGGCATAGTTAAGGCTAGAAAGCGCGCATAAATTGAATTTAAGTTACGTAGCAAAGCGTGCTGCCGTGCTGCCAGCGCCATTTTAGTTTTCGTTTGTGTAAGTCGTGGGCATGACTTACTGGGCCTTTGGCTCATGCGTGTTTGTGTCCCTTCTCTTTTCACAGGAATATTTTTGGAACCCCGACTTTGAAATAACGCTGTTCTTTGGTGTCGCCACACTGTCACAAAGTTATTCCATAAGTGTTACGGACACCAGAGTATAAACGGCCAGCTTGCACGTTACTAGTGCACCTGAACATTTTTAGTATTTGTGACCCTCACCATTCCTAGGGACTATAGCAGTCAGCAAGTGGTGTAACTATCTCTCGTGTGTTTCATCATTGTTGCTTGAAATTGTGAACTGTGTCTTCTTGGAATTCAGTAAGATGAACATTTTTGTGTTTCTTGGCATGTATGCTAATGGTTTACAAACATACAATAAGGTCCAGCTAAGAATGATTTCACAGGCCACACCAAAATTGCGAAGCAACTTACGGAGTGTGAAGTGGATTTTGAACAATGTAAGCCATAAGAAAAGTTATTTCAGCCAAAGAGTGATTCAAAAAATTATTGATTCCAGCAACTACTTGTAATCTGTATTTGGTATGTAAACCTTATGAGATAATATGTTTCCTTGGTAAGAATGGCCACTTTACTCTCGATGTCTTTTTTATTTTACAGCTTGGCAAAAGAGATTCTTGTAAAAGAATACTTTTTGTTGTTTCTATCTGACAGTATTGAATCACACCAGCTAAAATTATCTGTTTACTACGGTAACAAAAATGTTTATGCAATAATCTCAGGAGGGAAGTTGAACAATGTGCCGTGATGTTAAATTAGAATACTCCTTGAATTTTATCTAACCACCGACTGTTTGAACCTCACCATGACGGCAAACAAGCAGCAGGAATTATAAAATATACGGGGGTTATATAGGGTAGGGGGTTACGTAGCATAACAAATTCTTCAGTACAACAAACTACCAGTCAATATTCTCACTGTCAATCACAAATCAATTTGTCCTAGAAAGTTATGTAAAGGAGAATGATGGCTCGTCTTTTCTAATGCGTTTTTACGTTGTATAAAACAAGCGAACCAGCTCATATAGAAGGACAGTAAATTAGTGAATATGCCTTTCAAAAATCGTTCCTATTCTGTGAACTACAGGCGACACTTGAGTAGCTGCTTGACAACTAGGTAACACAGCACAAGTACAGGACAAGAAACGGCAGGACGAAATAAACTGCAAGTAAGGCCAATTTCACTAAATTCAGTCACCGTTCACAAGTGTTTTGCTACACAAAACGATTGATTATATTTAGCAGCTCGATAAGATGAGTCATATTCCGTTGTCACTTCTGACCGACATATCGAGGGAATCTCTTCTTTTATGTACTAAGTGTGTCAATTTTCGTTTTCCCGAGCAGTCCTGCCGTCAATTAAACGAAATATCCATGGAAAGTCCACTAGATCCCATCTTAGCAAACTTTTGACCAGCGGCTAGCCAGGGGGATAAGAAACTTGTCATACTGCATGTTATGTTGACGACAAATTAATATTCCGCCGATCTAAACGGGTAATAGATGACCTGGTGCAGAGCCTAAATGGTAATTACCTTTACACGAAGGTTATATGTGAATTTGAGGTAAACAATCTGCCATTTTTAGGTAAGATGGCTTGGTCAGAAGAACTGTCCATGGGAAATCCACGTGGTTCGGTCAATACGAAAAACTTCAGCAGCCTCACATCGGTCCAACATAAACAAACACTAGTAAATACGTTGTTCACACGAGCAAGACGAATTTGTGCTCACGACAGTCTTGCCGAGGAACTAGACCTGATTACTCATGTCCTCTAATCAAATGGTTACTCCCAGAAGGTTAATAGATTAACATAATATACGAAAAGTACCGCCCGAATCGGTGGTCACTGTAAAGAAAAAGGTCTTTATAGAGATGCCTCTTAGGGGTGATTATCTCATGCATCAAACAATAGGACGATTGAGTAATTCATTCGAACAAACATCTAATGCAGCTGAACTCTATGTAATCTCCCGGACCCAGAAGTTACCAGTGTCTTCAATCAAAGGAGACCAGCTTGTCAGTGTCACTGCACATTGTGTTCACCAATTCATATATAACTGCGGTGAACGTTACATAGGTAGAACCGAGAGGTGTTTGAGCTTCAGAGTAAGGAAACACTTGCCTAAACGGATGCAAATGTCCGTGTTCCCGGAGAATGGCAATGTTGCTGGAACACATCAACAGCCAGTTTCATCGGACGCTAGAAATGTCCCGACCACTGGTGACGTCTTCGATCTATTTTGTGCATTCAGAATCCTGTTACATCATTCTAACCCAATAATCTTACGGTTTACCTAAGAAGTCGCAATCAGTTGATTCAAGCCGATTCTCTGGGTTTAGAAACAGCTGTTCGTAAACTGAAACTTGTGCAGTCCTCCGCTTTTGTACATGATCAAAATATCCACTAAGCCCATCAGCAAAACTTAATCAACTATGCAAGTTATTGCATTCACCTATATTTACTTCGTCTTCAAGTTCGCATCGTCACCCCTTGTTGTCAAGGTGGTCGTGTGATGGAATATTGATAACACCGGTAATACACTGATAGTACGTTGACTGGATGTATACACAGTGCACCATGCCTCTGATTCTTACATAAATAAGGGGGAATCACCGTTTTTTGTGCAGGAAACTTCACATACGGATGTTTAGTGTTATAACAACTGTCATACTGTAAACTGTTCAGCTGAATAACGTCTAAGACAATCATTGTATCCTATATTTGGTGTGTATCCTAAAATATTCGTTTATCTGCTGTAGAATGGCTCCATGGTGTTTTGAAACTGTCCACAACTAACACCACCAGTCTCCAAATGGTATGTGTTTACAGTTGCTTAAAAGTAAACCGACCGTTCTAAAACACACACACAAAGTCCGCAAACTGAGCGACTAGTGGACAGACAACTGTGAATGTTGTTGTTGATGGGAGCCATTATCATCCCACCCCACTGTACATACTTGTGTATGAAACCAAATCGGTTGGGGTTTACTGGTCACTTGCGCCGTCTTTTGCTATGGTTGTAGAATATTGTAAGCTGTGCCCATTAGTCAACTTGGATAGCGATCTGCATATGACTGTCCAATCCTATCCATTGTTGAGTTATTAAGTTGACGATCAACAATATTTTTTCTTAAAAGCTTGTTTGCAGATTACTGCAGGTTTTACAACATTGTCAGAGAATTGGTCAGTTGTAAGAAGTTTTCGTTTATATTAACCACAATCGCCTAATGCTTACGGGTATCCAAAACCAACTTTTTAAACTATTGAACGTCTTTGTTGACCATTCCCACAAAATAGTGAGTTCTCGTAGATGTCAATTTCTTTATTCCGTTGACCAAACGATTTACTCTGAATCTGCATTTATGAAGCGCTTATAAATATCCAGCAGACCGCTATCCACCCCGTGTTCTAAACTTTTTATTGGAGTGTGGTTTATTTTGATTTTCACCTGTAGTTCACACATGTATGGCTTGGCTGAAAATATGCCAGAGGCATTATTGCAAGATATCTGTTCCCAAAACTAGCTCTCCATGGATTATGTGGGAACGAAAAAATTCTACTTTGTAGACTATTCATTATCTTCTATTACTGTTTTGCCTTAACACAAAGTGAAACCTTAACGTTGTTTGCAAAATGCAACTAAGTCGCACTACACCGAATTTTATCTCCATCTCTTGCTGATCATATAATCTTAATGGTATTTTTCTTTTTTCATAGTCCGCTACAAAGGTGTAATTTATTTGTTCTAAACTTCACTCAACTAAATTTGATGGAAATATAGACGAGTGGACTGTGAGTCAGTCAGAAAAACTAACGTAAACTTTATATATCAAATTTTAATGAAGTTTCAAATTCAGAATATTTGCTAGAAGCAATTAGCATATAAGTGGAAGTAAACCAAAATATGCTCCACGATGCCCAATTGTGAATAGAGCTTCTAAACTCAGATTGTTTCTCTTCATCATCTCACAAATAAAAGTTGAAGCTCCCCGTCTCAGAACTTAACATCTCCTGGTTTTGCAAAGGTCTGAGAGGTCCAACCGATTGGTTATTGCTTGGGGAAGTTTATAGTTGATGGTATTGTGTTCAGTCATTGTAAGTGAACAGCCATACACAATAGAAGTTACCCTCTACTACCCCTGACTTGAGGTTCTACGACGAATTGGTTAGTCTCCACACTCAATAAAAATACCACTCACTGATCTTTGAAATTATCTTGATGATACTCATATGTCCAATTTTACTTCTGTTTACCTCTGTCGGTTGCACTGCTGTTGATCTTCAGAGTTCATTACCCACACTAATGCTGTGTTCACTTTGATGCAACCGTAGGATTTTATTTACCTCATAGTGCGTTGTTGATTTCGAACCAAAAACTGAGGCGGCCTGTAAAAGTTTTGCAGTGCTCTTTACCAATCTGAAATATCAGGTATTAAAAAATTTCTATTGGAACTATAGTCTTGACTAACAGGTTTAAAGTCGCCAATCACTGTCTAGTTGCTGCACTTGCCCAACAACATAATATCTCACGAGTTTTTCTTTTGTCACAAATTCAAAAACCCTTTCTACCCAACATTTTCAAGCGCAGAATGAATTACGTAGCCGTTTGCCATTGACTTACCATAAAAGATTTCAAGTAAATCAACCAATAATTTCACAAAAACCCGGTATCACAATGCGTTTGTCTGCTATCATTTACCTTGAGTAAACTTGTAGTAGAAAGCTTCCAAAGTCTTTATAAAGACCTAAATGAACTGTAACAGCTATCAGATATACTTTAAGCTTTAGACACGTACAATCTTTCTCAAGCTTCTGGAGGCCGCAACATGACTGATGCTGGCTATTAGTTCAGTGGACAGGAACTCGTAAACTTTAAGGAGATATCAAACCGAGTCACTTGACAGTTTAGAACTCTATTATAACAAAGAAAATAGCGAATTGTAAACAAAAAATATTTTTTGAACCGACAACGGCGGAATAAGTCCTCGAAAAGAAGTACCACTCGTAACCTTTCTTACAAAGGTGTGACTGTGAAGTGGCACATAGCACGTAACTCATAGCATACATAAGTTCTGGTAACTGTTCAGCTTTCGACTGTGTTATCCCGTTTATTTGCAAGTTTGAGCTTTCTAACCTTAACTTTGACGATCACTTTCAACTGTCATCCACTTATTTCACTCAACTTATTTTCGGTGAACATTTGTGTTGCTAGAGTATTTTGTTTCTACTCATGATAGACCCCAAGTGCTGACTCTGCAAAAAATTCACATTAGTTAAAAGAGGAACATTTCTAATTTTTCCCCAAATAAACGGATAATAACGATTCTTCCTGTAGGCTTACAAACTTTACCATTACCTAATGGAAGTATTTCAGTATCCACTTTCAGCTAAATGTTTCCTGAAGACCCTTGTGTTCAGCTCATGACCAAATTCTTCATACAAGGTCCAAAACATCCAACTCAGTTAACAAATGGTGATATATTTCAAAACACAACTTTCATTTAAAAAGGTTTGTTACTGGCTTCTTTTTGCTTAAGAAGCTCATTATTAATAGTACCTGATGGTTTGTTTGATTTCTTCGCCATAGAAAACTTTCCAGCTTACACGCATCAATATGCTCCATCATTAATATTGGTTGGCCACAATATCCGAGATCACTGGATATTTTAAATTATTCTACACCAAGTTTCACTTTTGTTTGACATTAGTGAATGGGGAACCGTTATTGGTTGAATCGCAGTTAACAGAAAGGTATAGTGTTCATTATACAGTACACGTTATGTCGTGGATTCTTAGCACATACAGCGCATGTCGCAACGGTCATCCGAACAATTCGACATTTTAGTTATTTGGAAGTTCATTTATGAATGCAAGTGGCACTTGCACGTGTACCTGAGATTTGATGTATGCGAACAAAGTGCTCGCTATTGGTAATTTACCTCTTATAAATGCGTGCACCTCAGCATAAACTAGTGTTAATTGCTTTTGTTAATCTGACCGACTGAAAGCTGTCTGCTGTCGTTATACTAAATTGATACACGTGGTCTGCCGGCGGACGCATCAAACAATTCTCTCAGTATTCTGTAGGTCATGTAAAAGTATACCATAATAAAGCATACAAATTTATGGAGGAGGATCTGAGGCTAAAATCAGAAGGCCTACAGTAAAGTCTATTGAAGAAATGCGTAGTGCTCTGAATGGTCAGTAATAAATTGCAACCTCATAGTGGTTGTCTCTACAACAACCCTTGAGAAATTTCATACTAACACAAACCGAAGTCAGAATTACCGGAAAAGCACCTTGCGGCTTCAAAAGTATAAGAGTTTTATGACACATATCACATGCACAGATGTATACATATGCTTATTTAGAGTTATGTATGTATATATGATACATTTGTTACAGATGTGTCATACTCGTAATACACGTGTGTCACATCATATAAATAATGACATCCTTAGTAGCACACTCGAGTAAGACAGTAAGGGGCTGTCGCAGGCGCAATTACGAGCACAAAATATGCACTGGTACAAGCCTTGTCTCCGAATCGTACAAATCATAGAAAACCTTAGGTTGCGACGTCCGTTCTTCAGTCAACGTCAGCAGTAAAATAATTTCATTTCACCTCCTACCGTTTGCCAGTTAGTTTTCCATCCAACTAGCTGACTAAAAACTTGAATGCAGCCAGGCCAGACGCCAAACAGAAAGGTGATTGACAGGATATATTTTGTACAAAACGAGATCAAAATTTGCCAGCTTAAAAGTTGCTCTCGTTTGGGTGCTCATAACCAGGGCGCAATTTTCGTCGTGGTCCGTGTTGACCCTCACTGGCAACGTTGGCTATAGTTACATTTTCGTAATCTATGGACGAGGTAGACTGTTCTCAGTGCGGGTCACTTGTCTGACAGACTTAAAACGAGTGTCTAAGATGTCAGTTACATAGGTTAAGTTTCGGAATCAATTCCGTCACACCCGGAAATAGTTCAGTATTGTAATAGTTTATTTTTCGCCTAACTGCGAGGTGTTCTTTCAATTATACTGCGTGCAATTTACGTTACCAGAGAACATCTATAAGCTTTTTTCAAGGAGGACAAAGTGTGAGGTATAAATTAATTTCCAGTCGTCCTAACAATACTTATGGTTCATAATTAAGCTTGTTTAATGTTAAGTGAACCTCATAACGGACCAGGCAATTCAAACTCACCCTTTCTTTTTCCAGCAAGAGTTCCGCTTAACTACAGCTAACATCTTTACGGGTATTTAACGTATCTAGCTCACTACTAGCACCAAATACAGCCTGTATATGTACCGAGTGAAACCAGTAAAAAGCGAAATATCGTCAACCACTTATACCAAAATTTCGATGACGTAGACTTGAATCGTTTGGTCCTTAACAGAATTTGGGCGTTCGATACGTTCATTTACAGGCCATTGGAATTGTCTGAAATGGTTACATTTACTACTCACACTCATGCCTACAAGCATGATTATTAAGAAATCCCAAATAGCGCCCCCATATGGTCCCTTAGGGAATCCCAGGAGCTCTTCGGGGCACTGCACTTTCGGTAAATAGTTGACGCTGAACAGTGATTTTTTATTTTTCCTTTGATATAATTGGCATTGCGCAATAATATGATGAAACAAGTAACAGATCACGACAACCTACCGGCAGGTGAAGCCAACCCACACGGAACTCAATTAGTTATGTGAAAGTGATACAATAACACAGAACAGAAAAATGACGCATGTTAACATATAGGCACCGAAATCAACAGCAGAAATAAAGAAATCGCAAGAAGTGCATAGCATGGGATAATGTCATGTATTTGTTCCGAAAAACCAGATTATTTACAGAGCCCCGTTTTGCCCCATTAAAAATGGGGTTGTGCACATGTGCAATTTTCCAAGCAGCACGACTGACTTATGAGTGACTCACGACCGTTTCACGAGTGACTCATGAGTGTAACAACTGAATACTTTTGAGTCATTCATGAGTCGTGTGCTCAAACAGCACCTTAATGAACTTTGCAGACAGCAATGAGTGAAATTGTTAGTCATTTTTAATCGTCCCTTGCAATACGCGCTACTGTTAGATAATCGCCCGGGACGCTCAGAAAAACCCCATTATGGACCATGCAATGTAAACCTACGTCCTTTATCACGTGATCTACTGAATAATTACCGTCCGAACACAAGAGTAAATTGAATAAGGATATAAATGGAAACAACAACTACGTCAATATGATATTAATTTGTAGAAGTTAACGTCGACCATAATTAGAATATAACCAACGCACATGTAAGCCTTTCATAGTTTGCACAATAACAAGAGTGACCTTGAAGTGATTAAATTAGAGGCGAAAAACAAATTTCAAAATGAACACTTATTTTTAATACCCTTTCTGGGTTTAATAATATTCACGTAGACCGTTCCAACTTAGTCCCATCATTTTAATGGTAGCCGTCTTCTCCTACGAACGGTTGCATCCATTGACTGTTTTTTCAATAGTCAAGTGCGATGAGGGCACACAGTTTGTTTATCGTCCATCGTTCGCCGATAGAAAGCAGGAGTCTCTAATTGTGTTATCCTCTTCGCTGTGTTTCCTGACATCGAAATAAGCAGGGCGTTAACTATCTTCTTTCTTCGAGTGTGCTACCATATGCATATCAACCAGCCGCCTAAAGGTTTGCCAAGCAAGGTCGCCTTCTCGGGAATCCGTGCTGCCTCTCACTAAGGGTCAGGAGTTGGTCCGGGCGCCCATGAAGACGACGGGCTACCAGCCGCCCCATCACTTTGTCAAACACGCAAGTTAAGCATACTGGTCGGTGGCTGACAGCTTCCGGCCGTCCTCCTCCTTTGTACATAGGCGCAACCACCTCTCGTTTCTACTCCGTTGGTAGTTTGCCTTCGTTCAGAGGCCGCTGGTACAAGCCCGTCAGCGGCATAGCTAATTCCGCCGCCAGTTCACATTGTAACAAAGGCCGGATGTTGTCCGGGCCGGGAGATGTGTTGACGTCCATCAACTCTAGCTGGTGTTCCATCTGAGGAACGCGAAATGGCATTTCGACAAGGCGAGGTTCAGCATCGTCGAGCGAGGTAGGCTGCGCATTATCCTGGGAGTAGGCCGAAGCATAACACCGAGCCATTAGCTGAGCCTTGCTCAAGACCTCAACAACCTCGATTTTATGCTGATTAATCACTGCCGGGCTCCCTGTTCTGATTCTCGCCTGTCAACGGGAGTACGCTTACAGCCTCTTGGGTGCTGCTGCCGATTCTACGGCCAGCTTTTCCTTGTACCGCTGATGCTTTCTCAGCTTCATGGTATTATATTCATACCGTGATTTCCGGTACGCATCGTAGAAGCCACGACCAGCCCGGTAGCTCATCCACTGCCGGTGTCTGTGCCTGAGATTGGCGCGCAATTCACCATCAAACCACGGTGGCCCGTTAGACTGGGGACGACTAAGATACATCGGTGCGAACCGTTACAAAACAGCCAACAAGTTATCCCTAATTTTGTATCAGTGCGCATCAACCATGATCTGGCTTCCGCCGCAGTCGTACGTACGCGCGGTCTCCCTCATTTCTTCCAAAGGAATTCTCCGTCAAAATTGTGCGGGTGTCACCCTCAGTTTACTTTATGCCCACCATACATCCAGTGGCGCATGACCACTCCTCCCTCCTGGAGACAAAATACCAACGCGGCTGATGTCGGACTCGACTGCGAAAAAGGCTAACTCCAACTTGAGGTGGCATCCTGCCTGCAACCGCGTGAGAGTTCCCACGAGCTAATACAACCACAGCTCGACAACGGCTGATCGAGGCAGTGTCACTGGAAAACGGTCTGTACCACTAGTGCTTGCTAGTGTGTACCAGCTGATGTTAGGTGTGTTGAAGTCTTCCAATATCAGGGGTTGGTTAGTTGCCCCAAAACTTCTCAGATCTTCCAGCAGTTAAGCTGGGAACAAACTAGGAAGGCGATATATAACACCGAGTATAGCGAAGCCGTTCGGTGTTATCTTTACCTTCAAACGATCCCTCATAAGTACTGTTGTCGTCTGCTCTATCCATCACGAGAGCAGCGGAAGTGTTCGTGTGAATATGAAGCATCACTCCCCCTATCTGCCGACCACTAATACTGGAACGGTCCGGGCGGAAGAGAGTGTATCCGGAGAGGGAGACTTCAGCGTTCATCATTTCCCCTGACAACCACGTATCAGCAAACGCCATGACTGCAGGGTTATTACTTCAGGTCCATTCTTCTACCTCGTCCAGACTGCTTAGGAGGCTCCGGAAGTTTGAGTCTATTATTCCCATTTGATCTAAATTTGCTCCTCTGTCTCTGGAAAAGGGAGTGGCTGGAGGTATTGACTGGAACTGCGCCGCACTTCCTAACCCCGGGGAAACAGGGGAACACAAAGACTGTCCATCGGACATTAGACCTCCCCCACTTGACTGGAGAATTCTGGATGAACGGGTCGGACACTCCCTTGTCTGTTCCATCGTGCAATATTTTGAAGCCGCCTTCAGACGCTCACGACCCTCTGAGGCCAGGTCTCTCACTGTGAGCGCGTCCACGCAATGAGCTTTTGATGGCCGCTGCGGGGCAGGCGAGCTTCTTATGCAGTTCTCCGGACAATTTTCAGTGGCTTCCGTGACATAGTTGGCGGCATCCGGAACGGATAAATCTATCACAATGACCGGAGCTAAGGGACGCCTGTACTTTAAACCATCACCCCAAGTGGCTTGCGCTACATCATTTGCGGTTTAACTCACACACCACGTATCCACTGTAAACAGAGGATCAGATCAAGCAAAAAGGGAAATATCAAACCGAGCCAAAACATAACACACTGATACCATACGCAAGGAAGGCCTCACAACGGACGCATCTGCCCTTAGTTTGGTTGTTCTTCTTAGGGCAATCTGACATAGTTAAACCTGCAACGACCGAGGTCGCAGTCATCGCGGCCCGCCGGATCAAAACAGTGCGCAAGTCTGACCACCACGCCAAGGTAGCAGGAAATGGCGAGCGAAACGATGTGCATACTATCATTTTCGCAGCTAGATCTTCCTCCACTTGTAAACATCTCGACCATCAAACCACGAAAAGCAGCAGTATCGCCATCCAGCCTTCTCTAAGACGTTTGGGTGGCAGCTTCACGGAAGTTGAATACTACTACACATTGGTTGCGTGGTGGGTGTGCCTCACTAGATCTTGCCAAGGGCGTCCAGTTTTTGTTGGACATCCGGTCTCTTTTCTGGGCCGGTTGGGGTCGACCCTCGAAGTTGCTCTATGGAAGTTTTACGATTTATAATATATCAGAAAAATTTTGTGTTGAATGTGGACAATTTAGCTCACCATATGAGATAACCCTGCTAACCTTCTGCTACGTGTGTATTGCTGACACGCCATTTTTTTATGTCAACTGGTGTGTTGTGGTATGTGAGGCGTTTAACAATAAACAACAGAAAATGATATTGTTTATCAGACGTGCTTTTGTGCATTTACGTTTTTTTATCCTGTCCTCATGGCATGCAGGCTATCATGCCAACTGGCCTGATAAAACTGCACCCAAATAATTTCACAATAAGTCAAGCCGTAGAAAAACTCATCGGTGCTAACGGTATGCTGTTTGATGACAATGAGATTGGTTTTTACAAAAAGAGTATTTTTAGGCTGAATGTACAACAAGCAGGTGCGTGATTGTTTGCGTGCCTATTATAGTTTATTCTTTTTATCACTAGATTATCCCGAAGTCTTTCATCCGCCACGCTGTTTTGACTAGGAAGTGGGAGACATTTTCAATTTATCGCGGTAGGCTGTGTACAGAAACAGAATTAAATATTTGACCCCACTGCCTCGCCCGTGTGGTTTGGTAAATATGTGGGGCATTCTCGCGGTTGTGACGATCTCTTATTAAGGGGCAACCAGTGTGAAGGCTGATGTGCAGTAGATTTAATTCACTGGACCTTTAGATCATGGCAGTTCTGCTGCAGAAACCGCCCCCATTACTTCCACCTCGACAGTTATAACAACTATGGCAACCACATATCGGCCTACCGAGGCATATCTATTGCACGTGACAATATTGCCTGTCTATGTTATGAATGGAGGCATGCAAGAAGACCTGGAAGTTCCTGTTAAAGGCTCGATATCGGAAAACATACCCAAGGCATTTTGCAGCTTGGTGCTTTGTTGGTTTGGCAGTCAGTCTTCCTGGATTTCGCCAGGAACTATCATCCTGAAGCACCGAAGAACATGAGAACCGTCCTTCGCAAGCCATGTTCGTGTATACAGAAATGCATTGGAAGTGGGGCGTACATTCATTTTGGATCAGCGTGGGCCCTCTGTCGACATCTGGGAAACACCGTCCCTACCACCGATAAATCCAGGTGAACATCGACCGACTTTTTTCTTTTGAAAGGTCCAACGCGAAGCTATGGCTAATACAGGGCCGCTCTGTTACCGTGCATAATCAGCAACCGCCTGCTTTCGGTACCATATGCGGGCCCAGCAAGCCCTCTGATGCCAGTGTTTATCTGTGTGGCAGGGTTGACGGTTTGACTGAATTGTTAACAGACGGCCTGCAGAAAACTGGTTGTGATGTTCCTGTGATTATAAAATGTCCTTGCGACATCTGCAGTGCCTCCGCTCGTGTACTCCTGGAGCTCACTATCACATAAGCCGCTAATCATGGACGCGATGAACGTGTACAGGTTGGTGTCAGGGCTCACACCAAACTGGTGTTTTCTCCAGAGATCGTCCCACCTTGGTGTGATAAGGACTTCCGTCAAAGGGTGGACAGACAGTATCATGCTGGCTGGTCCCCATTTTTAGATATTGACTGTGATACGATCTGTGATTTCCGCCTCGATTACACGCAACTAGATGTCCACTAACGTCTGCTTAATTCAGACAAGCTGGAAAAACTTCTGCGCCCAACTTCAGATGTTGACCGCTTACCTAACGATATTATTAGGTCGTTAGCCTGCTTGCCATTCATGACGCCGTGCAGCACTCTCATGGACCTTTACACTGGCGATGTCATCTTGATGTCAAAAGAGAAAAAGAAAACAGCCGTACTGTTTACCTGTACATCGGTTACGGTTTTCATAGATGCGCCTTCTCTACAGACACGCAAGAACCATTCTGGGGAGTTTGCTTCAAAATGTTTGCCAACGTCTGTTCACAGGCGATTTCTCAAAACGGCCGGCTGGACAGATAAAGGCAACCGAGGATGGCAGATGAAGCTGTCAAAAACGCTGCTCGCAATTCGAGTTGGAACGTGTCAACTGTGAACCAATTCTGCAGAATCCATCGCGAATTATCCTCAGCTGGAAGCGCCAATAGACGCTGTAGACATTTTTGTTAAAGAGCGGTTCAACAACGCACCTGATCGGGCGGAAGGCAGGGCGGAAAGATATAAATCGGCAATGATGGAATTCCAACAACGTTCGAGCGTACAAATTCTATCTACGTCTGGTACGAAAAAATATTGTGGTCTCTAATGTTGTCATTTGCATATTATTAAGAGCGTCCACTTTCCATTGCTTTTTTTAGGTACGTTAGTAGTGAGTTTGAAGTTTGATGAAGTGTGATACCGGACGTTTCATTGACGGCTACCTAACTAGACGGGATTTGCGCTTAATGAGTTAATCAATATGTCTTAAGAAATTCGTGGATTTCTTTGCTTCAGCTGCTAGTTACAAAACTGTGACTCAGCTAACTAATGATAAATGGATGATCAAAGTGGTCACACTAGGCACGTGACGCTCACGAATAAGTTTCTGTCTGCCGACAGAGTATGTTGATTATAAGGTAGTTTCGCGGACCCGTAAGTTGCCCGGTGGGCGGTCATGTAATAGGCCCATGCGGTTTCACACCTGCAAACGAAAATAGATTGTTTGTCGGGTGTTTTGCGCGGGGGCTCATTGCTTAGGATGTGCGAGGTGGATGAAATAAGGTTAGTATAAGGTTGAACTGCGCACAAACGTTGGACAGAATCACATACTCTTTTGTTGCCTTTTTATTCGAGTTGTGCAAGCGGGGAAGTACTGTACATCCAGCATATCTAGAACAAATCCGAGGGGCTCTCCATTTGCAAGCAACGTATGCGTTGCTGCTACCTTTGATTTTATGGGCATGGCTCCCCAGGTGACTATATCGGTGTCGATGGTGCTCCCCTTGGTTCACTCGTTCCCTGGGACTCAGCGATTTGAATAACGGTTCCACATTAGAGGTCCGAATCACCCGTATCCAGTCAGTCTGCTTACTGCTATATTTGGTAGACTTCTGTCGGCTCAAAAGACTGATTATAACAGAGTGCACCGCTACTGGAGCCTGAAGCAAGTATTAGTAATAGAGAGAAAACCCGTAGTTGAACAGCGTCCTAGGGTAGTGTTAATCTTAAAGTTGTCCTTAGAACAGCATCAAACAGCCCCAACTGGGAGGTCACTTCAGTTGTTGATAACCCTTGTAAGGCTTCGATTGTAACAACTGACATTAAGAATTGCTGCACGGGTCCCACGTTAAAGGACGGGTGTGTGCGGGCTAAGTTACCGCAGAGGCTTCAAAACCCAAGCGGATGAATATCAAGAATTTCAACGCCAGACTGGCAGGAGGAATGCCGCAAACCAGTAAATGTGTTGCGGGCTACACATTATGTATCTTGGGTGACGAGTTTTTCTTTCTCCAGACCGGTATACACTGCATGACTGACACACCCAAACGATGATCTTACGTAAAGAAATGTCTGTCATGTCTATCATTCAAAGGCTTCGGAATGTTGCTTTGTGACTATCCGGTGACTGTACAGGAAGGAAAAACTACACGACAATTAACTTTAGGTCCTCCTTTCGGCAAACTTTAGATACATCTGTTCCACTTTATGCATATTATGTAACGAATAAGTTCCCAGTGTCGTCTATAGATGGCACCCTTGCACGGTTTCTGTTGTTTAAATGGAACCTCCGGTCGTCTGGCCAATCTGTTGCTCACTAACGTCTTCTAACGGTCCAGATTTTTAAGTTGTCAGCATGAAGAACAGCGGCGCTGGTGATAAGTTAAAGAAGATTACTGCTGTATGCCAGAAGTAGCATGGAAATGGGTACGGATCGTTAAGGCGCTCCAGCGGAGACTGACGAAGTAGGAGGGAGATTCAACTCGGTTTTTCGTTCGGAAATTCTTTCATCAAAGCAAGGTATTATCCGGCTCAAAATATCCCCTTTCACCTCATTAGATTTTAGTTTGTGAGCAAGTAAACCGTGTGAGACACAGCTGAGGATTTGGACAAAATCAAATTGGCCAGCAGCTGAAACGCGGCCATTTATTTTGCCTTTACCTGACCATCCTTGAGAATTAACACATGGGGCACGCGTAACCGGTCGGATAGGAAGCCGGGCTGAGTAGAGTGGAAAAGTTTGTTTTTGAAGAAAAGTCTTCACAGACGCTCCAGTGTCTTGCAACGGATGATTGGCCGATAGCCAACAGGAGAGTGTCAGTAGCCTGCCTTGACAATGGGCGTGCCAGTGACTTTCCAATATGCCCGTAGATGAGCGTCGTTCCGAAGTGTCCATTTGTACAGCTTGTGGAGGCACTCTGCCGGACCGAAACCTGTTTTCCTTAGAATCCGAGAATGGATCATGTCTGCTCCACTGCAGTCTGAGGGCGGATCTTGAATTATCGTCGAGCACAGAAAAGTTAGCCGCCAGCAGTGGGCGTTGAAAGTTCCGCCGCAGTATAAATGGATGCCAGCTCGACAAGCTCACATTGCAAATCCGCTAAAAAGTACTTTTCAGACAACACGGAAGCCACTATACGGTTGGAGGAGGTTTACCCGCCAGGTAGGCGCTAAAATAACGTTGACATCTTTTTTCCTAGGGGCGCACGTATTCCACTAGGGGTTTTTATTTTCCCTAGCCACGGTTAAGCCCTTTATCTGTAATCTTTGGGTGCGCCGACGCAACTCCGGTTTGCACCTTCTTCTTACAGTGCGGAAGGCTTCCAGCCCATTAGCTTCTGTTTGAAAAATAGCCCAGAACATACACCAAGGCCACGTACGTTTCTTTGGATGGGTGAGCAAGGAGAACTTAACGTACTGTTCTGTCGCGTGCGTGAAACCATTCCGTTTTCCAACTGACGGCCTCCGGCTCATGCCTGTGGTTTTGCTGACCACTCCTCAGTCTGTCCGTGGTTCGATTCTTCAGGGACCACCTGCCTCCCGGTGCCGACGCTCTGCTACACGTTTTAGTGTCCAGAACAAAATGGTGGATTGACCACGGCTTTTGTTCCAAGGAATTATCGGCGTAACGCAACACGATGTCGTGGTAAAGACGCTATTTTGGTTTTCGTTTCAATAGGTTTTTGCGCACGATCACCTGGGCCTCAGTTTTATTACCTTTCCTTATTCTTGCGCGGCTTCATCCTTTGAGAGATCTCTGTCCCCCGGTGCCTTCACACCGTTCGCAAGAAACAAACTTTCCGCCATCTTCATGGACGGACAACCTAAGAGAATGTTGACTAACTGAGTTCAGTGAGCCAGAGTTGAGGCTGTGTGTGATCAAGAGGCAAGTTTCTGCGTTAAGGTTTTTCTTCTTGGAGCTGTGGATTGGAGGTTTTGCTGCGGATTTTCGGGGCTAGCAACACATACAGTTCAAGGCCAGCAGTAGGTGGTCATCATGCCTCAGCGATTGTTCAATGACCACTCTCTCTCCGCCAGACGTGTTTTCCGCCTGGTCAGATCAAAAAATGGATCGTCCTCCGAAAAACGCTTCGCAGGCTGTTTGACATGTTGCGTCATAACCTTCTCACGGACTGTGGTTGCCAGATCCTGCAAAAGTTGGATGTGAGTATCTTTGTGAGATGTGGACACCTCAGTGGGTTTGAGTGCGCTGATTCTGTTTACAATGAGTTGTCAGTAACGTTGTAAAAAGCGGAAGCTGCCTAAGGTGACAAGAATGACTTTGTTGTTGGATTCACTGCTTGAAGGCAAGCGATATATAGCAACGATGAGGCGCAAGTCATGATTCTGGAGCTGAAATTCCGGCTAAAATGTGTCGCATCCTTCTGTGTAGATGAGTACCGCAATGGCAGTCGGCGCCGGAAACTTCTGACTTAGATAAATGGGAAAGTGATAGACAGTGGAAACCTTTCCATCACAGTGAATACGGCAAACATACGATTTGTTGCTACTTGAAGTCAGACCTGTACAATGGCAAAGATGTGAGGACCACTGTCAATGGTCAACTGTTTGATTTCCAACAGTTTGCCGGAGAGGTCCAAATGGTTAGTCTGCGAGCACTTTACGGTCAATTCCTCGTTCGGTTAGGTTCAGAAGATAAAGAATAACCTGAGGGAATATTTGTGAAAGGAACACCAGCTGCAACAGGGAACGCGCAAACGGTGACTGAAAAGGTGGTGTGCGAACTGTCGCAGCTTAAGCGTATGTGAATATTTTTGTGGGGCGCTTCGTACGCTTTTGTCGCTCCAAAATCTACGGTTTTTAAACGCCGTCACTCTCCAAGTTACTGGCGCATGAGTGTCAGCTTTGTACCGACGAAAATTTGAGCAACCTTCAGGGTTAAAGGGTGTTTGGTGAAGAAGCTTCCGTTGGAGTTGATCAACTACAACCTTTCTCAGGTGGCATACGGGAACCAAGCAGACGATATCTAAGGCGGTTTGCCAAGTTACAATGTGAGGAGACAACGTGAAACCCGTGAGATATACGTGTACATACATCCATGCTGCTTGGGATGAAGTGAACGCCCTTATAGAAACCCACCATTACCCCGCTAAAGCTTCCAGCGGATTGTCATTCGTATGCTGTATCGAGTTCGAAAACTTTTTCACAGAAGCCGTTAGCGACCGTTCAGAGCATGCACATGACCTTCAGTCAGCTCAGACCACACCTACGCAGTTGGATATCCTCTTCCTTAGACCGAAAATCAGAACACCATCCAAGACCTTTAACAAGTTGAATATCCAAGTTCAGTTTGAATATATAATATCCAGCTGAGAAACCTGTCACACACGTCTTCTGATGAGACAGGCCGGCTCCGTGCAAAATTGACAGATATTTCTAATCACTTTTTATCAGCATCTATTTGTCGGCAATGTTGTCTGAAATAGGAACATCACCAGGTCATGGTAGAATTCAGTGAACGGCGGCACGCGATGTTTATAGGGCCCAATGAAGGGTCTGCTGCCATCATCAGCAGGGACGATTATGTGACGGAAAGGAACACATTCTTGGAAGACCCACGAAAGTTTACTGAGGATAAAGCGCCTGAAAATAACATATTGCCGGAAAAGCGAACGCCGAGGAACTCCAGATGCTGTTAATACATGTCCAGATCTCTGAAAATCATTATGGGCACATGCAGCCAGTTGGCATGAAACACCACTAACAGGGGGAGCATTTATGCGACCAGTCTGTGCATGAACGTCACCAAAGAATCCTTAGATGGCCGGTCAAAATTCTAGACCCTACTCGCAAACTGTTATCACTTCGTTGCCTGGAAGATTTCTGTGAAATGGCGGGGGCGAAAAATGAGCGCCGGTACGTTCTGAAGTTGTGTATTTGATTGAGATTGATTCCCTTTTGCGAACGTTTCTCCCCATGGAATACTTGAGGTTTTATGTCATTTTATTTCTAGCTGAAACTGTGATAAAGGTATCGAATTCGGATATTTCATGGAGTTCATCTTGTTACGTAAGGGAGCGTCAAATTCAATTTTGAAAAGTTTATGAAAGATAAATAGAGGGAATGATCATGAGTGGTCTCTGGGTCCAAAATTAATCGTCATCTCCGGAATGATAGAACAGTATGTCCCGGACACAATCGTCGAAGCCTTTTTGTACAAACGGTATGTTGATAATATTTCATTTTTACGGACACTGTTTGTTTTGAATTGTTCTTTAAACTTCTAACCTTGTTCGTCAGAACCTGCTTCCGTCTTACGAACCTGAATCATGCGGCTGTTCAGCATTCTTAGGTGCGATCGTCGACAGGTGTAATGGCTGGACATTACAGCGATCATTCGATCGCAAAGCCACATGGGGCGAATGGTATCGGATCTTCAGCTTTACCCCGACATCACTCAGGAAAGGTATGGCTAAAGTCCCATTTCCTGGGTCCATGCGCATCCTTCCTCCTACCTACGGCATGGGAGATGATAATGAAAATGCTGGTAGAAAGTCGATATCCCAAATAGTCTACAAACGTTTATATTAAGTCGAGCAAGCGTAATGAGCTAATTCAGACGGTTCAGACGGAAGCTATATTTATACCTCTACAATTCAAGGAATATCATCTGGAAAAAGACATGAAACACAAGCTGAAGTCTGCCCTATTTCGCACCTAGGCGGCTGCCCGATTAAGCTTGGTTCAAACCGAGAAATGACCAGTTCTACACAATCGCCGATGCCGCTCGCCTAACTTTCCTGTCTCTCACTTCGTCCACCAGCTCAGTTGCAGTTGCAGTGTCGTCTACATAGGCCGAACAGAGCGACAGCCATCTCAGCGAGCGGCAGAACACGTCCCAAACTGGCGAAAACAACCTATGGCACAATTTCAAACCGATGAATCAGTTGCTCAAAATTCCGTTACATCGTCTGTTAGACACGTCATGACAACAAATCACCGGAGTGACCTACTTAGACGGTTTAGAATACTGTTATGCAATCTGAACCCAAAGCTACCGACCTCTCGCGAAGTGATGTTAATGCGAACTCATTATCCGACACTGTGAGCACAAACTCGATTGAAGCAACTGTTCGGGCTGCCATGGCGATAATGATACTAGGCGCGGTGTGATTGTACGAGTGTTCGTACTCAACCTCTATCTGTCTGTTATGTATGACCTGCCCGTTTTGAATTTTGCGATCGACAAAAATGAACGAAGTGCTAACGCGTTGCATTCATCTTTTCGCATTGCTGGGGGTCAATAGAAGTCTAGAGCCGGTGGTTGGACTGGCATTTTAACGCTGCGTTTTGGAGGTCAAAGAAGTGGAGATGCAGAGGGAAGTGGATGTTTCCATCACCCTTAGGAGTTACTTCATTGGGCCCACAGAGCTGTCTTGGAGTTCCGACATCTAAGGGGCGGAGACAACCACTTCTGTTGTTGATGAATGTGTGTAAACTGACAGCTCGGTAAACACTGATCCCCACACGGGAGTTGGAATTGGGACCTTTGCCTCGATTTAATTCTTGGGTTTAATCAGGATGTGCAGACACGTTCTAGCAAGCTTGGAGTTTTTCCTCCTCCCAGGAAGCGAGAAAGCAAAATTGTCTCCAAGTTGGCGTAGGCTGTCCTCAGGTTCACTGTTTTACTCAACAGAATTTCTCGTACCTAGTTTCCAGGACAAAGCCCCAGGAAGTCCGGCAGACGTTCTGGCAGCTTTTGAACTGAATTCGCTAGCGTACAACAAATTTATTAAATTCGATAGAAAACAAGTGCACTGGTGGTGAACCCGCCATGCCTCAAGTTCTTTTTCCCTGAGCCCATGATGTTCAGAGATAACGTACTGCCTGACGGCTCCAGCTAGGGTTTCGGACCACTTGCAAGTTTATGGCTCCGAGCAAGCGTCAGTTTACTATCCGTCCTGATCAGTTACTTGGACTGTTGAATGAATTACTGCGTCGTATTTGTGAACATGCCGAATGTAACAACGGGTACTGAAGTGCCAGTGAGTAAAATCCATGCGTCCTGAGGTGGTAGGGTGAAGCGGAGTATAATGACGTCTTCCTCAAGTGGGGCTGGGGCAACAGAATAATAGTAATATTAATGAACATGATTGCTTTCATATCTAACTGAAAGCGGTCACGCATACTCCTGCGCTGAACTTGGTGGCACGTATGCACGTCCAAGCCGAATGCACAAATCCGCAGTTACACTGCAATGAGAGAGATACACGTACGTACATTCAGCGTGCTTTTCGATCTCACACGGGAGTTCAGACCACAAAGGGGAACTTGATGTAAACCAGTCTTGGGGACGATTATTACACTTTCCCAGAGCAGTGAGTTCAGCGACCCTCGACGAAAGGACATCCTAAGCCCAACAAACTGGGCTGGCGGAATTATGTCATCTGGTAAATCAACCACCAAACTGCACTTCTGTTCGTGTCCCCTAGGTCGTTTTCCCTCCCTGGCTTGTGCAGGCCACTTTCAAGATGGCCGGCCACTATTTCTAGGAATTAGAGTCACTTTGTTCCTCAGTAGCCCACGCGACTTTGGGGAGCGTCGAAATAAAAAGGCATCTGGTTCTTCTTGTTGTGCATTTTTCAACAAAACCAACATCGATATCGTCGTTCATCAGGTGAAGGAGACATGTTCATGCACCTGTCGCAAACAGATTCTACAATGCTAAATATAAGTGGAACACAGTTTGCCGCTGCGTGTAATCGGCAGAACGTGAATATCTCCGTTACCTTTTAGTTGAAAAACAATTCATAGCCATTAAAGTTGTTGAAAAATTGTGATATGTTTCAGAATCTAAAATCTTGAAAATCTGTTCCCTAGATATTTCTTTGTTTCAATCTTCCGAAGACGTAAACAAGAAATGTGCAGCTGTTTAATGGCATAGGGATTGATAGAAAAATAACTCAGAATCGCAGTCTACGTTATTTCGTGAATACGAAGGTAAAATATAATGAAAATCGACGTAATAAACGTGGAAAC
>LUCH01001492.1:0-18256 GCA_013368495.1 Paragonimus heterotremus
CACTGTGACAGGCTAATCCGTCTCGGATGCCGCCAACCCAATTAGATATTGTGTGATTGTGATCAATCCACACGCTAACAAGAATGAAACCGACTGCGCTGCACATGCTAAGTCATATGAATGGTTTTCATATGTTGAATTGTCTACATACTTTTGTCCCAGTATTGTCGTTGTAAATATTTATCGGATCGTTTTTTTTTCGCGGTTCCGCGGGTTCTGGTCACGTGGATATTTCCCGTGTCAGCATTCAGTGCGCAGGTCCTTCTTTTGTTGCGCTGGCTGGTGGATTGCGGAAGACTCCTAATCATGGTCATTTGCTTCCCCAGAAAGTGATAACTTGATGAGACTAGCTTGGGAAAATAGAATGTCGTGAACCTGCGCTACCCGACGCTAACTTTCAGGTGCTGTCCAGAAACTTACCTTTTCTGCATTCAACTACACACGGTAAGCGGCATTTGTTCCGTGTTAGCATATCACAGAAACCGAAGTCAAAGAACGCTTGCTCATTACACTCACAACTGGTGGCTTGCGCCACACACACACACACCGCGTATCCAGTATGAACCCGAAGAAATAAGACCAAGAATCGTGTGAGCGGAGGCATTTACTGTCCAGCTGGCCGATGCTGGTTAACCAGTTTGTAAGCTAGTACGAAAGTTGAATCCTTATTTTTCATAAACAATAAACAATGGGACTAAAATGTTAAGATCTGTGCTGGAACGAATAGTATTAAAAACAGTAGGGAAGAATTAGTTCGCTGTAGCAGTATATATTATTGCATTCTATGCAGGATGAAGAAAAGAAGCAAGCATTTAAGGTCGGACAGAAAAACAAACAAGACGTTCGGCGTACAATACACCAACGAAACTAAAGAAACAAGGTACACCACCTGTGTCCAATTTCTGAAAGGGAGGGCAGGTGATTCAACAAACGACAACGATCGTTGGTTGATATCAAGGAAGAATAATGAGCTTACTTGCTCCTAATACATCCGTCTATCGTTGACTGGCAGTGTACTCTGTAATTACGTTGATGGCTTACTAATCCGAGACGGCCAACGCATTCGCGGCGGCATTCATCGCAACGTCATTGGGTCATGTCACCACAACACATGGCACCTACAATTCCTCTGCGTGCTACACGTTTGAATTCACAGCCGCGCAATAATTCCTAATTAAACTATCGGATCGCATTCCTCCAGACCGTCCGGTTCAAAGCTAAGTCATCCCATGATCTAAAATCGGTGTTTCGTAATAAAACGCCTACTTGGATAACATCCTGATATTAAAGGTTTTGACTATCAGGATTTCGCTTACCTGCTTTCAGGTATCCGTACAGCAGCTGCTTTGTAGTCTGTTCTTAGCCTATTCTACAGACGTTTTCTAGCCAATGGAACATATTAAACACCAGTGTGACTGATCATATCCATGTCTGCTTGCCGAAGTACGTTAGTGTTCGTAACCATACTTGATCACTGATTACCCAAGATGCATCCTATATATTACTGATGGAAGTGGTTCAGATAGCGCACAGTCCGTTGATACAGCCTCCAATTTTAACTGCTGTACAACAATGCTGTTGCGCGGTAAACAAACGAATTAGTGTTTATCAGCTGCGGTTCTCTCAGACACGTTTTTCGGGATGTTCGAAAGCGGCGCTAGCCTTCGTCACACACCAGCTGAAAGTTCGCCGTTCACGGATAGATCTGTCAACCCATGTAGCAGAAGTCTGTGCATTTATCCACCGTGTTTCTGTTGATACAGGTTTCAGGCGTAGGCAAAGCCATGCCGCCTAGAAAAGATCGAAAGAAACAGTCTCATTCGTAGTATTATTTTGTCCAAATTTGGATGTCGTAGTCACAGAAGCCGTATCCAGACGCTTCAGTTTCATTTGATTGTATACAACTAACGCATTATTCTCTATAAACAGCAGCATATTGTCAATGTATATGGCTAATATGGGGTACTGAAACTCCGATTATTTAACAGACGCTCATTTATGCGATATTCAACTTTCACACCATACGCCGAGTTCTGCAGAGCAACTGGTAACATTGTTGTCAACAACAAAGTAGGTTGCGTTGGGGCTGAGACACAGTCGTACTTCGCACAAGTGACATTGTCAAAATCATCAGAGACCGATCCTGACGATTGCACCTTCGTTTTCACATCCATATGCAACAGTTTATTGAGAGTGGCGAACTTACCGGGAACGTTCAGGCTTACCAAACACTGTCCACACTGCCCGGCGATTCACTAAATCAAACGCTTTGGTGAAATCCACAAAGAAAGTATGTGTTGGCTTGTTGCCTTTGCAACACGTCTGCTGGATCCGTTGAGCAACGAACGTCATATCGGTCAAACTGCGACTTTTTCGGGATCCATGTTGCTCCTCGTACAAATTGGTCTGGAAAACTCCCTTATTGAGTCGGTTCAGCAGAACTTTTGTCAGCACTTCTCCAACGCAGTTCAGCAAATTGATGCCCCAATAATTGTTAGCGCTTTGTTTGCCACCATTGCTTTTAAACAACCATACGATCAGGACATTTTCAAACCTTCAGGAAATTACCTTTTGCTCCTAGATATGGTGAACTAACTGTAGCAAAGCACGTTCGAAAACTGGATCGTTGTGCTTCAGTAATTCTCCTGACAACCCATCTTCACTTTCATCCGTTTCGTTTGGCACTTGTCTAATAGCTCTTTTCACGTTTGCTAAATTTTGGGTGAGAGGAGGTGAAGCCTTGACCTCTTGTTGTCACAAATTAGTCACAAGTTGCCCACTTAGTGGTGCTTTCGCTAGGCCTTCAAGATGTCCTCCGGTTTAGTGCACGAAGTGTCAATCCTTGTGAATCAGTACTTTGATAGTCTGGACGAAAGGACCGAAAATCGCCTCAAACGAATCGTAGAATTCCTTGTGTTTTCGATCGTCAGTTTAGCCATGCATCAACTCACTTCGCTTTTTCCACTAGTGGTTCTTGATTCCGCGACGCTGTTCGGCGAGTTGATGGCGAACACTTCGGAACATGGTTCGTTCATCATAATTGCCTGGGTGCACTCATTTATTCTACTTTCCTATCAAACTAGAGATAACTATCTTTGTCGCTAAACCAGCCCGGACGTTTCCGGCTCTGAACACCGATCGTGTGTACCGTTGCTGCCGTGATCTGTTCTTTGGGGTGTTCTCACATGCCGTTGATAATAATATATACGGTAACGTCTTTCAGACGAATGGCAGCTGTATGCTGAACTACCATCCTCGTCTTTCAGTTCTCCAGCCTCCTGAAGTCCAGTTTTCGCCGCTGTCCGGATGATATCCAATAAACAGGCTTGCAAACATGAATAAACAACTTGGTCCTGAACAGCCCATGATCCATGCTAGATCCAACCTCATGCATTACGCGCGTGATATGTACTTCGCAAATGTCACGCTGCCACACAATCACACAATCAGGCAAATGATGGTGACCGCTTCGTGGTTGAGTATTTGTCGTGATATTGCTCGCATCCAGCTGGAATCGGGTATTTTCGACAGTCTATTCGTGAGTAGTACACAATTGAAACGGACGATCACTGTTCTCGTTAACTGCAACAATGCCTTGAAGTCCGAGAGATTCCAGCCAGGCTACTGAGTCACACTCATCTTGCACGTTGCAGTCAGCCAGAACATACAGTCGGTCACTCACGTGTGTCAAACGGATTGTTGCGGACAGCTGGTTATAGGACTGGTCTCTTGTATCATCGGTGTTACACATAGTTGGACCATGATTACTAAGAAATGTTGCAGATTTACCTTGACTGAATCGCAGGCGCATAGACACGATTCGATGGGTGGTGTCGTGCAGTTCGCTTACTGTCAAAGAATGAATACAGTTAACAACTGCGAAACAGACGTCGTGCTCTCGAGCGCCGTCTGCCTGTATACGCAGCACCTGCTTCTCAAAGCTTACCTCAGTCCACAAACCTTATTCCTCTCTGGATTGTGACATCAGTGCCGTAGCCAGCTCACTTCCATGACGATCAGTGGAGTGCGACATTCGCGTCGTTCGGTGTTTCATCAGTCCAACAGTGCGTTCGCACATCCCATATACTGACAGACAGCGTCGTTGGCTCATAGACATGTCTCTGGTTGATCTTCATATTACTGATACTCGAGTGAGCATTGTCTGTTCTAGGATTCGTACTGGCGGGGTCGTTAGTAGAGGGGAGTGTTTGGCAGTAGCATATTTTTGCCTGTCCACTCTCCAGGAGACAGCAGACAGGGCGACCCGGTTTTTCTGCATGATGACCGATGCAATGTGGTAATTGATTTATATTGTATAATCATGGTTGTATGTGGGCTTTGGATACTACCAGGATGCCCAGACCTAAACATGAGAGCGATTGGGGCTGTCAGCCAAAAATTTTGGCTCAAAAGCCTGTACCCGAAGGTAGCGGGTGACGCACATAAAGCTCAGACGCAAAATCGCCGACCAACAGCAACAACCAAATTGCAATAGCTACGTACAGGCTCGAAAGCCACACACCTTTAAAGTCACCACACGTAAGATCTATACGATTTCAGAAACAAACAAGTCACACAAAACTAGATTAGGCAAGAACAGACCTCAAGTTTTGGGCATTGACACCCACACCCACAAGGTGGTTCCACACGGTTATAGAGTGACACTGACGCAGTGCATTCAGCCAAAGGTGTGTGAGAGAGTTGCTAAGGTACACAACAGTTTGCCTTGACCACTGATTACCAGTATTGTGCTTGAAACGATTTCACGCGACCACCCTATTAAGTAGGCAATTAGGTGAACCAGACCATTTACCGACAACCGCATATTCAATGTTTACTCACTTATGTAACTGCTGACTAGTCGGAGATTTGATTACTTCGAACGTGGATATCACTTACAATTTATCGTAGCTTTCGCATTTAGATAGACTTTCTAGTCAATCTCTTTCGAATAAAAGCATTGAGCTCGAGTTTCGCTTTTGTTAAAGCTCTTCAGTAGTACGTATCTGTATCACGGCCGGGATTAAAACTCCGACTATTTCTAACTTACTTGATAATGATGGCCTGGCTAAAATGTTGAGCACTGACACAAAAAGACAGCTAAGAAATAGGAACTTAATTATGCAGTTTACTTCTCTCTGAGGACATCTTCCTTCATTAGATTGCTAAGTTCAGCAGTGTAATCCATCAGGTTATGGTTAGTCAAAACAAATATTTTCCAGGAAAACAGTAGGTAGGTTGCTTGTTCTCGAACCGTCCATGTTATTATCTCTACCTTCAGAATCCATCTTGCCAACGTTTCCTTCGTTAAAGTGCGATAGTGTAATGCTGTCTTGTCAACATTGAAAATATATTGGCATTTATGATCCAATAGAAGATCAGGCAAGTTGGACTTAGCTGTATCCTGTGAGACATCTTTATCTTCGGAGAAAATTAATGTGGATTATCAGACTCGGTATAAATACATTTGGCAACGAAACCATCCTTCGGGTGCTTTAAACTCATACGTTAAGTATGTGTTTCGAAGGTCATTGCTTTGTTTACAGATAACACTCTTAACGACAGTTATTTCAGTGCCCCTTTCACACATTCGCACAATGCATTGAAAAACAGCTTCGTTGATCTTGTTTATTTTTTTAATTCTACTTACTGATGAGTAGTAGTTGATTTTTGTTTTCATATTAGATTGAACATCACCCACAATTGATCGCACCTGTCGCATTCACATAGACGTCTACTTCACGACAATCCATTTTCAGCATATTCCCTGATAGCAACCCTGTTCGATGTGATACGTTCGACCGTTCTCCGATAGAAATCCGCAGATTTGGCTGCTGAAATTTGTGCGGCTTGTGGTTCTGATAGTTCTTTTTTAAAAAAATCTGTAGCCTTTTCCTAATGCCAATTAGTTTGATGCATAAGGAAAACCAAAGGAATCATGAGTAACCTTTATGCTTACCACCCGAAACTTCGAGACTGTACGGCGGCGATGGGACGGGATCTAGTCTAGTATGCGTCGACCCAATGAACGTCAGAGAGCTCTCAGTATTGTACATCTATCTAACCTTCGAATCAACATGACATCAAAACTCAATCGCTGTAAGGACGACTACTCTATCCGAGCAGGTATATTGTCCGACCAACATATGAACCTCAAACCAAGTGCTGCAGTATACAGCCGTACGCACATAAACATTGTGGGAATGCGTCACAAATAAGAGTGGCATTGTTTTGAAATAGGCTGCCTTTCAACGTGTTATAGTTTAAGATCAAGAAATGGCATAAGTGATTAGTTTTAAAAAGTTCCACATTCTAAAGATGCATGTGTAATAGTGACCAGCCATTTCGTTAATGTCCACTGTACACTAAAGATTATACTCCCCCGACCAGAACGATCGCAATTGGTCGACTCACGACAGCATATTGTCTACAAGTAGGAACTATCTGCGGACAATCGTACTGGTAATTGTCCTGATTATAATCGCACCAGTTGTAACACACCTTGTTGATTCGAGCTTTGTCGTCAACCCAGTTCCTGCTTTTCTTCCAATTCACTTATTCAAGTGTTGTCAGTCGAAAAGTGTGAGGTGTCGAATTTTGATCATGGTTTTGATTTTCATTAACAGTGCCATCTATCCTGTAGTGACTGGTTGTCAAGTTGACCGAGGTATCATCGGTCCACGCTATTTTATCCCACTGCTTCAGTGGCCAGACAGTGTCCCACAGCCCACCATAGTCATTCTTCTCTTCGTCATTCCGCCAACGCTGTAATCCGTCATGCTTGCATTTCACACATTCTCATCCCACAAATTCTGATCTCGATTCCGATCATCCCGTGATAACTATCATCTCGTGGCAGCATTGAAGCTGTTTTGAACAACTTTGCTGTGACTATTATCGCTTGTCCCTTTCTACTGTGATTTTTCTTCCACGTCTCATCTCCGATTGCACTTCCCACCGTGTTTTGAGAAATCTGTAAAACTTGGCAATCTCGTGGTTTGATTTACCCACTCGAAACATGCCAGTGTTTTTTGTCGTTGAATGTGATGTGTTTCTTTATATATCCAATAAAACCAGACTCCGAATAAGCCTATCTGATTGATCGCGAAGTGCGCGTCTGATATGAACTCGCTTCACTGAGAGATCCGTGGTCCTGTGCGAGGTGGCGGAAGCCATAGACTACACACTCCTAAACGGATGATAAGTATGATTTGCGACAGCAGCAGGCTGTGTTTTAAGCATGGTCGTGTTAGTAACCGTAGGATCAGGGCCATTTTTTTCGAAGTGTGCATTTATCTCATGTCTCTTATTGACCGGTCTGTCTAGGTTTGGTCAGTCACGTGGCAACAGAAATCATTTCTTACAATTGTGAACAGCAGTGATGCTGTTCGTAGCTCGGGTTGATGGTTTCGGTATTGGTGTAGTTTTTGAGCGTGGAAAACTCCGAGCTCAAAAACTATACGCTGAAACACTTACGCACTGATGATATCACCTCGTTTGGTGATGAAACGTTTAAAACCTAAATACCATGCTCGGCGTACATACCAATACCAAAACAGAAATCGTGTGATGTAAAGGCTCGTTTATATTATTGTTAGCAGATTAGCACCCGCCACTTTCATTCTTCTTACGGTAATGCATAACCTTCGGAAAATAAGTAGTGATTATAGCTATTCAGTATTGAATTAACTTGTGTTATTTTCTTGACCTGCAGCCAGACCTTATACGCGTGATCGAAGCTCACCTATATGGTGTTGATGGCGAAATAGTCTATCCTTGGTATATGTCTTAAAAACGCGCGTCTTTGCTTCATAAATTAGTATACATTGTTTTTCAGGCCGTTGTGATCCAGCTATGGTCGATCTGTCAGACGAAGAGCATATTACGGAGCTTGGGTACTCGAAACTGCGTGTAAATTCGGAACGATTCAATGCGGCTCTGCAACTCAGACAGTACACTGTATACTGGCTCAAAGGATTGTTTCCGCGGGAGGTACAACTACGTAAGTTATGTTTCACAGCTATATCTTCGTTCATCCTGCTCACAGCCGAAGGGGTCTCTGGGTCACAACTTGAAATACATCGCCCGTTCCCTGTATGTATACAAGCGTAACTCCTAACTTTTCTTGATCTGTGTTGACATGATGCTCAGGCTCACTTGCGACGTTAATTCTAAAGGGCGTATTGAATGGAACCTTGTCATTTTGAAATGTAATCGTTTAAGATAATCAAAGATGTGAACAACCAAGTTGGATTGTCTCACAATAAGTGTACGGTTGGCCCGTCTTTTCATAATCACGGTATGGTTGTCTGCTGACCAAGATGTAAGAAATGTACCAGCTATCCTCACAGAAGTAGGAGTACTTTGTCCGCCCAGCCGCTAATCGTAACCTCTGTCATACGTCTGCAATCGGAAACCTACCGACACCAGTTGGAAGCCCAATGTGACCTTAAGTACGTCTGGTGTGTGGTAGTACTTCTGTGAATTTCTGTTTGTTGACTGCACGATGAATCTAGCCGGCTTCTGACTTTCAAACGTGTTATGCCAAGGGTGGTATACGTTAATCTCTGTTTGCGGAGAACGCTCACAGGACTGTGGAACTTTTTATCGTTGAAGAAGTTCTCTTCAAGGTGGGACTAGCTATCCCGTTTGTAAAGTATTGTAAACTGTTTTGAAAACTTGATTTATTCCGTTGTAAAACTGATCCCTTAACAGCCTTTTGAATCTTTTTAGACATAATTTTCTAGTGTTTAGAGTTCAAATATTCAATATGTTGGATTGTTACCACCATCATGCTAGCCAGGAAAACCGGGTGTTCTGTTTCCACTTCGACATCGGATCGATCATGTGTTCTAAACAGTCATCTGAAAGATCACATTGCTGACTTGCCTTGTATTGTATATTCGTTTAATGTTGGCCTTTCCAACTGATAAAACATTTCGATATTATGAAAATTTGTATTTTGGCGTTCTCCTGATAGCAAAATATGGGGCGTTTTTGACAACCGTCCTTCCATTTTTATTCACTCCAACTACCTCTCTATCACTCTGTATCAATAAAACCACTTCATCCCGAATTTTCCCTCGCTTCCTTTCAACTCATCTACAACATTTGTGAATGCATCATCGTTGACTGCCTGTTCTACTTTAATACTGTTTATTGGTTGACCCTTCGATCTGCTTACACATCTTAATCTGTGCTAATGACATCTTGATTTTTTGCGCTGGTTGGCGTTATTCACCTACTCGAGCATGTTAGCATATACCACATTGTTAGGGTATCTCCATCCGCAATGATGTTTTCACAAACCAGTGTTCCTGCCTTTAAGTCGACAATATCAGTGTGCGAGCATTTGATGCAGCCGCATATGTGGCTTGCAGACAACCCTTCTGACTGATACGTAGGTTCCTGATCATGGGGTTATCGATTTGAGTGGTTGCAGTATGTTTTCCCCCTTTGAAATGATCGGTCATCTTGAACATTATTCACGCAAGTTTGTGGTTGATCCGTTAGATACTATTATTCGTTCATGTTTGTTATAGAACTACAAGGGTTGCGGTTAGCATACTGGTTTTAAAAACACGGGGATCAGTTTTCGGTCCGGTTGGAGATATACACTGGTGATGACCTCTAATAAAAGCGAAACTAGAATCTGATGCTTCTTTTTAAAGTGGGTCATCGGAATGGCTTATTTAAACCGAAAGGCTGTGGTGAACTGTTGTTCTTGTTCAACTCAACATAATCTAATCTGATTCAACAGGCCTTCTGTGTTTGACCGTCGTTGCCTCCGCCAGTTCACTCACATTAAATGGACTGATTGCGTGAGCATTGTGGCCGTTCGCCGGCGCGTATTCCGGAATGCACGGGATGCGCGATCAATTGGTCATCTACTGATGTTGCACAGCTTGCAATGATTGTGTCACGTACTCCGTTTGTCATCTGATCGCTTACTGTACCGGGCATTACATGCTGAGACCACCAACAGTTAGGTGAAAACACATGGTGATCAAGCAACAACGTGACCACGAAATATGAAGACCTTGACTGCTCCATTGAGCAAATTGGATGGGCGTCGCCTGCCCGGATGGAGTCCTCGTGATCACTCAAATCGCTGATTGGAGACGCTATTCGGGATGGCGGTGTGTCGCAGTCAATGGCTTCCTGTATTCATATCATTACTAGTTCTTCCGCTTAGTCTTCTTTTAATAATTGACAACCATCTTAGTAACGTTTTCTTTTAGGATATTCCACGTCATTGTTGAGGTGAGCGGCGGCCCGAGCCACAGTACCTTTTAGTCAGGCTCATGGCTGTTATGATGATGAATCTAATTACCCGAAATTCATTCATTATGAAGTAATCAGAATTTAACATCGTTCATGTATCAACTATGAGTACATTCGGAACAAAACGACTTCTTTTTGGAAATGTTTCCCCTTTGAGGAGGTCACAGTAGTGGCATTTTCCAAATCCTTATCTCTCATTAGGTTCTCCCTAAAGAGGGTTAGAGTTTATGCATGTCTACTGACGCTTGGGTGTTTATGTCATTGAACGTTTTGTTCTGGTTTTGGGTTTTAAAGTGCATTTAGGTGTAAAATCGGATACTAGGATTTTATATCGATAGTAACTCTGATCTCGAGTTAAACTCAAACATTGTTTGCTGTTCATAAAGTCTTGGAAGTTTTATCAGAATTCAAAAGGTGGCGAATAACCTGGTCTTTGATGTGTCTTCTTCATATTAGGTACAACACTATAAATGTAAAAACGTCTTCAAGCAAGAATTACGTGGAACTCAACACAATGTTTTGAACGTTTGGGTACAGGCAGCTTTTTGCTAGTTAGGCTTCTTTCTTTCTGTTTGTTTCCCCAACTCTTGGACTTGTTTCTTTCTGATTGTACGACCGTTATGCATTAGTGCGAACCACTGATGTATTGCTGTTTTTAATGATGTTAGTGATGAAAATCATCTGGGCGTTTTTAAATTTTTATATCTAGGAATTTGAAGCAGTGCTACTTCGCCCCCCCTCACGTATATTTTCTATCCATTGCGCCCTATGTCCTCATATCGCTTCGGGTGGTTGATACGACTCACTTTTCAGAGACAGTGTTGCATATTGTCTCGGATTGTACGTGACTTTTTATTGTTTGAGGTTATTCTGGCTTGATGTGACCGTGCCTTTAACAGTCTCCCCACCACTAGTTATCTACGCTTCTCTCCTTTCCAGTAGTGATTAGTAGTCATGGTTGGATTATTTATTCATTCATCCTGGTGAATCGAAAGTTTGTATTATGCGCCAGTTCATCTTCTAATTTTCAGTACGTGTTGTCGAAAATATTCTTCGGTTTCCCATGCATCCAGTGTTTATTCTTACGTGATCGTCATCTCCTTCTAGATGTGTCCAGCGAAGGTATCCGAGTTGAACAAAGCAGGCGCCCAAAGTTGTTCTCCAAACCGATCAAACCGCTATCATACGGAGTGCATTCGCTAGCTGATTGTGAACTCGTCTCCTCTGCAACCTCATCGTCAGCTCGACCAGGTGGTTCACAGCCTGATGAACACACCACGGCTTCTACAGATTACAGCCGCCATGCATCAAAGTCCACGTACCAGTCCGGTAAAGTTCAGTTTCGGATTGTCTATTTGGTAAGTGCATCAGCCTTTTTGATTGTCTGAGTTAGGTAGCCATGATTTGTACATTAGCCCCTCTTGAATCGGTGATTTGCTGCCGTATTTCCACGACTGCCAGTTAATTTTAATGTACAATGCATCTGGTGGTTGATGCGGGCTTTCTCACTTGTTTGCTATCCTGGACGTGACTCTCATAGTGCTTCATGGACCCGCTTATTGTTTAATGAGGTCGATTTTTCTGTCCCGGTCAATGCACACACATTCATGTTCTCGTATTGCTTTTGGAGTATGTGGTGTCGGGTTAGTGTTTGTAATTTGATTTGCCTGCCCCCCCCCCTATGGGCTGTCAGTTTCTTGACTGCATTATCGGATAGCTGTGCTTGTCCTTTCTAACTAAACGTACGTTCCCTTTGATGATCTGTTACTGGGTGTTCGGACGTGTGACAGTATCCGTAATGTGACTGAGGTAAGTGGAACCAAACAAAGTAGGCGTCACTCAAACTGATGCTTGCCTGTCCTTACAATGAACTTGAGCTCCAAATTGTCGAAATGTATAGTCTATCGGAGCTGACAGAAATGGAAACATGCACCAGGCCGCGTCCCGTTTGATAACAAACTAGCACACTGGGATTACCTCTCTGTTTTTGCGAATGATCTGAACGTTATTAAGGCAGATTAGTTGTTTGTTACACAGTATAAAAAACTTCTGATACTCTTCTATCCATACACGGGTTTATGATTTCATAACTTCTGCAAACCAAAAGTGTCCGTAACCATAAATACATTGACAAATAAAGGGCGATAATTGATGGTGCAGCTGCCTTAGAGATTGTTCAAAATGCATTCAGAACTCATTGAGAAAGTAAGGCGGTCAGCACAGGGGTTTGTTGCTCCATGTCACTCCGTAAATAAAATTCGAGAGAGGTTGAACCTTCAATTATTCGGAGGACTAACATTTAATCCCATATTGGTGAGTGGTTCGGGTTGTTAATTAAAGTGTTTTTCGTGGTTTATTTAACTTCTGGACATTTGATGCGTCAGTTTTACTGGCAGACTGGTATTCTGACCTATTGACTTGCTTCAATAGTCTCAAGCTTGGGCTACTGAAGGTCCACGATGTTTCAGCTACTGCTTCTTGTTTCATCAACATTAAGTTGATCGTATGATTACTTACCTTGATTCGTTGGACAAGCATTGTTGTCTGGTGACTTGTTTGGACAGATTGGTGACAGTATCTTTAGAGTGGATATCGTTATGGATACAGCGCACTTGGCAAATCATCATAGAGTTTATTTTGTTGGAATGGTTTCGATCTCCTCTTCACTTGTTCATAGATGGCAGGAACGATTTTGTGTGCGTTCAGTTAACCACAGTTTTTCTTTCGTCCGTTAACTGAATTTGCCGCACTTCGAACAGTATACTTGAATAGCAGCACGCCACCCACCGTCGTCAGCTTGCCTATCCTTATGGTATGACATTGTATGACACGCGTATGCTGAATATATAAAGTCGGTTAGCTTGAAAATAAATTAGATAAATATGTAAGCAAAAGACTCCGGTTTAACCACAGACACTCAATTACACGCTACAATTTGCTTGGGCATCGGTCACTCATGTTAGGTTGTTCATCGCAAACAATTTATCTACTTCCATACTATTGTGTTCTGATCCATATGATTTTTTCCTCAAAACTGATATTATTCTTGAACTAATTTGCGAACACCATATTCGCACTGATTATTGCAACATTCGACCGCCATGGACGGGAACAGACCAACCGTCGTCCGGCTGCTCTCTGAACAGTTGGTCAGATACATCATGTCTAAGTGGATAACTACGATTTCTCACGATACCAGTGTCCACAAAACACGTCTTGATCCTTCACATCACGATTTAACAACTGTTTTTAAAACCTTCTTGAGAGTTAAAGCTTCATTTACATGCTTCCAAACTGTTCTCGTTGTTTCACTTTTCCGTCCGTGCTTTTCTACCCACTCATGCTCGTGAGTGGTGTACAACCCTTCTGCTATGTGGAACGATAACTTCCCTAGAAGGTCATTCTGTTGGGAAAAGGCACCTTTTCCCAAAAAAATTCGCATTATTTGCCAAGGAAAATGAGTTCTTCATTTTCTGGGAATTTGAACGCCCGCCAGAATTCTGGGACGGCCGAGATGGTGCGCTTGCTTCTGGTTGGCCCGTTCAGCGGCCTAGGCCCAAGGCCACCCAAAACCTATAAACACAGTTGCTGTAAAGCACAATTTTGCTTTCGGGCTGAGCAGCAAATAAAGCTCGTTTGAAGGCCGTCTTTTTACTTACTTGTTGGGGGGTTCTAAGTTGCGAAAGTTGAGTCCCGATATTTGCGCTCAGATTTAAATGCAGTTTTACGATATCGTTGCGTTCGTTCGTGATAGAGATACTGCTTGTGGTCTTTGCGTTGTTCTCGCCTTTCTCATCAGGGGGTCTAAACACATTCTACGAAAATATGGCCCGTAGAGCTCAGTGGCGTTCACACACAGCTTTCGCAATCAAATAGAGTTTCCAGCCAGCTTGTTTCGAAAAAATCACTTAACTCGAGATCCACTCGTGTCAGAGCTCATCGGTAGTGCATATTTTTGTCACGACAGGGATTCAGAACTCGACCACGCCTTCATAAGCTGATTGTGTTGACCACTGCGCCACTGACCTCACATTGGGCACGAGGGATTTTTCTGACTTTAGTATTGATACACGTAAAACTTAGGTGGGACTGTACATCCGCTCAAAATCTGTTCCCTACTCCTCAATAAATCTAAACTGCATGTGTGTTAAAACCCTTGCTGATCATTTTTCTCAATGGTATGTCAATTTCTGTTCTATTCAGGCTCAACCGGATGTACCTTCAGATTTGAACGTCCTTCAGTGCAATAACACCAGCCCTGCCGCTGGATCCTCCACTACTAGCGGATTACAGCGACTTGGGCTGAATCGGAGTGGAAATGAAACTGCTGTGTCTGATGGATCTGTTTGCTTTCAAAATTTGTGCTTCGAAACGCAGTGGACACGTGCTCGGAACATTTGTGAACAGCTTAGTCTGATCCTCGAGTACCTGGATAGTAGAGCTCGGCAGTTGTATATGCAACGTCGTTTAGCTTCTTGATGTGATTTCTTTTGATACGTAGTCAGATATACTTTTCAGTTAACCTCCTGCACCCGTGTACAGATGGAGTGGTGCGTTGGTGATAATTGCTTGGGTCATGTTATGGTGAATATTTCTATGATTTTTGATACTCAAGCCGTTGTTTTCTCCTGTGTTCTGTCTCTGACGTGTGTCACATCTCATAGCCTTTGATTACGCAGTTCTATACGACTCGTGTAAGTATTTGTATTCCAGACCCCGTTTGGCCATATATCCAATTGTATGCCGTTTTTTTGAAGTGATGATCTACGATCCTGTCCGCATGAACAAGATTGAGTAATCGGCTACATAACTAGGCTTACGTTGACTGTCTGATTGGCTGATTCAAGGTCACAATGGAGTATGCATTATGTATACCTATAAACAATTTCGTCTAATTCAACCTACTGGTTAGAATTCTTTTGTTCATAGCTGTTCGTCAATAGCGCCCTTCAGGGTTTGCTTCTTCTTCGTGGTTGTGTGACATGTAAGCATCAGTGTAAACCACTGATGTATTGCTGTCTATGATGGTGATGATGACAGACCACATTATTTCCAATAATCTGACCCATTCGACTACTGCTATCGCAGTTAACACCACCACACTGGTATTGAGTACAGTTGTCCATGTCCATGAATTGGTGTCGTTCAGCCTCGTTCGGTTATAATGAACCGAATAAAGTGAGTTACCATTGCTTGGGGTTTATCCATATCATGTAGGACGTGGTCCATTAAGATGTATTCAGTGGTTGGATGTGGCGAAGTGTTTGGTCCTTATATGTGCATCTGTAACGTATGACATGACGGGCAATTCAAATGTCAGCCTGTTGGTATATACTCACTTGCACTGAAGACTGTGGCAATTAAGCATCAGTGTGAACCACTGATGTATTGTTGTCTGTGATGATGATGAGGATGATGACTGCATGAGGTACTGAACAATGACGATTAGCAACGCATAACCGTGAAAGTATTGTCACGTAAAGTGATATTCTATAGCCATTGATGAGAAGTTTACTAACGTAAACTCTGAAGCACCGTATTTGGGTTTGAGATTGAAGAAAAAACGATTCACTTCCTATACAGGATTTGCTTTTTCTTCGTGGTTGTGTGACATGTAAGCATCGGTGATGAAACATCACTGATGTATTGCTGTCTATGATGATGAATTCAGTAGGCATGACCTCGATTACCAAACATGTTTCGCCTTGAACTGTTCCTGTTCAAGTTCGGGCAGTCTGATAACATCCAGTCCACACATTTTCCGGTATATCGCGTGGCATAATGGGCTTTGTGTTATGTTTACTTCATGTCTGCTCGATTGTCGACTGACGTTGGCTGCTGTCTCCCCCTACACCATTCAAGTTTGTGTATGCTCTCGATTCGGTTAACCGATCTACGGCTGTGAAGCTTAGATTAAAATCCCGAATACTTTTATCTAAGCTTTAACAATCAGACTGACATTTGAGTGTGACCACTTGTGTGAAGGGATCTGATCTACCCGAACTGTTTGCGTGTGCTCCGGAGTTGGTGTTATTTTCAAACAAGAAGTGCTGATTGGCCGTTTTATTTATTCTAAAATGCCGAAATTAGTGCACCTGTTTCCAATGCTAAGTCTAGCTGTCTTTCAATTCATGTCCTGAGATATCGTAGGCTCGCCTTGTTGAACCCTGCGTCCTGCCTTCTGTGGACGAGAGATTTTGTGCTGTTGAGTTGGTACAGAAACCAATTCGTAGGTCTTTAAAAATATTGGTGAGCTATTGCTCACTTCCTGTTTTCCGAGAGAACGAATTTTTCCGATGGTAAACGTTTCAAGTGAGGATAAAACGTGCATTCGTCAGCAAGGATTGTTGATTCTGTCTGACCAGATTCAGATTGATCAGTGAATTACGCATAGTGTGTGAATCCATTAACGTCAGTTGAGGTAATCGGGAAACGTCAAACGACTATCGAAAAAAGTACGTCTCATCTAGTATTGAAGAAAATCTACCAAATAATCACTTTCTCACCCCAAATGTTAATCAACCGGGTGTCTGTTGTAAACCCTCCTAAACGGTACGCTGGTTCGTCCTAGTTATCGTAATGCGCTTGGTAGAATTCGGATTCTCGTCCCGGTAATAATTAACACGAAAATCTCGGTCCAGAATAATATCGCGACTGTCCCCGTATTCGCTCCCAAGACAAGCCAAAAGACGCGTGCAAAAACAGCAGCTTTGTTCTGCTCCCAAACGTGTGCGACAAAGACGACAAATACAGAGTACTTATATAATACGCAACGGCTAAAAAGAACAGTTGCCGAAAAAAATAGTTAAGATCGCTAATGAGCATAGCGGTTTAAAAAGTCCCGACCGCTTTGACTAGTTCCTCTAACTAGGTCAAAGTCAGTCGACTTTTTTCTCAATGACGGAGGCGGTTTTTGGACGTTAGGAAATGAACACTCTAACAGTGCCCACATACACGAGCTAGGAACAGCCAAATTACGTATCCCCACATGGCCCACAAAATGGCCGAGGACGAACAGATTGTAGGCTCACTAAAACAATCAATGAATCCAGTCTACGGTTAGGTAGGTAACATTCACTTGGTTCAGAAAAGTTCAGGAAATATATAACTATAGCTATGAACAAGATCGAAATCGGCGCTAGGTGTTAGTCTTTTTCAGATTACAAGATCACAAACATGTGCAAAATAAGTGTATCTTCAACAAGCTAATTCAACGGTCTCTAGCAAAGCAACAGCACATACCGAGAAAACAAAGGTAACAATTCGGTCACTTCAACGAAAATCTTTGAATGCTATTTGGGAGACGTTAGAACTGCTCGCATTAAAGCATGCCACTTAATGCTGAGCACGGCGTACAGGAAATACTTTGGATTCCACCGTTGGATTCAGCGATCCTTCAGGAAACCAAGTTTTTTTTTTCGTCCGCATATTGGCTACCTGGATAGTCGTAAGTTTTCGATGAGCACGTTATACACGGTAGAAACTAAAATACGCACTCTCTTGTGAACCAGAGGCTTGGTTTAGATCCTCATGGAAATACCCCGTAAACAAACCCATTTTTCGCGCGAAAATTCCCAGTGTAGTCATGAGAAATACTGTGTAACAAACAAGCTCGTTTTCAGTAATTCATCATCAGGCTAAATACAGCACATTTATATCACGAATTTTGAAGAGGAATCATTAAACGGAATAAACAGGGAGCGGGTGATTAATAAGGTCAATCAATTCAATGTCACACTGCAATTAAGTACCCACTTGAACCGTGGGTCTTGACAGGCTAACAGGGTGTGGGGTTGGCCATGGCAAATCCAACGCCTGAACAAAACGTTTCTTCTAGTCGTGGGCACAAAACCGGAATGGTTGTGAAGTGGACACGTAATTCAGCCGCGTAAAACGTTGGACTAACTGCTCTCGTGAGTCTACGTGTAATAGTCTCAGCTAACGTGTCACCCTTGAAGGGTAACCCGATGTG